>JARJRV010000408.1:0-47278 GCA_030783925.1 Aschersonia sp. MBC 735 | reverse complement strand
CCCCCCCCGCCCCGCCCCCCGCCGCCCCCCCGCACCCCCCGCCCCGCCCCGCCCCCCCCCCCCACCCCCCCCCCCCCCGCCCCCCCCCCGCCCCCCCCCCCCATTCAGAATCCCTCTGCAGCTTGGGTGGATAAACCTGGGCAAGGGGCTATAACTGGGGTCTGATGCAAGTAGTAACCCGTACAGTACGGAGCACACCCGCTTGGTACTGGCAACTTCAGGCACGGTGTCAGGCGCGGAAGTCTTTGCAAGGGTCATGCAGACCTGTCGGAAACAGAACGCCACGCATCGCCGGGAGGGGGGGGTGTACGTCGCCGAAGAGGGAGGGGTGTCCTTTCGGTCACACAAGCCCACCCTTTTCTTTTCTGATATGAGTGTGATTTCTGTCGCGGTGCGTAGGGAAACAGAGTGAGGAACTCTGTACGGAGTACGGAGTAGCATCGACGGTATTGAACAAGATTGGCACTCGCTGTCACCATCATACTTGCGAGGGGAATATCAAAGGTGGCAGTACTCTCGGACGACGCGCAGGAGAAGCATCTGCTCTACTGAGCAGAAATGAAAACATATGCACTTACCTGGCATTGATAGGTCTGCCGCACGACTAGAGGACGTCAAATGCAGCAGTGAGGCACCCGGTTAGATGCGCAGCGCCAAGAGCTGCCCATGTCAAGATGCCGTCCGCCATCTTCGGGTCGAGAAGTCCGCCATTCGAACCATGCCTCTGTTGGAGATGCGCAAGAATTTTCATTCAGTCCTTACCTTCAAAGTCTGTTGATGCATTGAATGGCGAGACTCGCGTTGACGCTTGCAACTTTCACCACTCGGGGACAAAGCAACTGGTCAGCTAAGACCTGTAGGCTTTTGTCAGGAATTTCACGCTTTCATCAGCATTTGATTTACGAAGTTCACTGACCTCGATGTAATGAAGCGGCTTGCTGCCCACGCCTGAGAGATTTCGACCTGACAGGCAAGACTCGATATGGTGGAATGAGTTGTCTCTCGAGACTGAGAACCCAAATAGGGTGACACCAGCTAGACCTGGAAACAGGGTTCGAGAGACGACTGACTTAGCCCCGGAAAGGCTAGAAGGAGTGATTGGCGACGGCTCGATATGGAGAAGAGAGATCCTCGCAAGCCTTGGACAAGTCAACAATTTGCACCTAGGTATCAGTTGATGCCGCGAGAGTCTTATAGAAGAAATGGGCTGGTAGATGGACGTTGATGGAACTCAAGGACGAGTGGCGCATGGTATTCGGCATGCGATCATGACTCTGGACCTCCGACTGCCACAAGAACCTAGCAGTGCTTACCTTGAAGGTGAAGCCTGATTGAATGAATCAGATGTTCGCTCCGTTGTGATAAGTCAAAGTTTTGCGTTCTGAGATTCCGGTTTCAAAGCGGAGAAGCGGCGTTTTTATCCGAGTGGCATGCTCGTTCTCGGGTAATTGAACTCTCTTCAAGTAATGGCTGCAGATGATCGATGAAAGCTCAACCGCTTGCAAGTAGGGAGGCGAAGCTTGTTCGAGGCCGATCTTCTAAACGATCTCTCCTGTTCCAAGAAAACCAGGTGCTGACGAAACGGGCTCCTGTCTGAGCGTCCAATTAAAAACGAGCGCAGTCGTAGTACAATGCTTGCAGCAGGGCAATCTGATGAGAGAACGGAGTCTGAAAGGCGTTAAAGACCAATCAAATGTTCATAAAAAGAGGTTTTTAAGTAGCGAAACAATATCCAATGAAGATGGAGACTTGCAGATAAGTAGGCAGATTTAAAGCCAACAAAGAACAAGGACAAACAAACTAAACTTGCTGCGAGAGGGTCTCTTTATGAGCGGAATGCCGACAACTAGACCAGACGTCGAAGAAGATGCGAGAGCTGGTAGAGTGTACACCCCGGTCAACATGGCCAGTATGAAGTACAGCTGCTGCCCGAGACTGGATCGACAGGGCTGGGTCATAATGTCATAAGCCGGGGGGTCCCCCGAATGTCGCCTTCCAGCAAAGCGGAAAGGGCCATAAGGGTACGGGCGTATGAGTTACAGAGCATCTCGAAATGACTAAAGGCTTTCCGTTTTGTTGACTCGTTGAGTTCGCCGAAGCTCTTTGGCGGCTTGCTTTGCGCAAATGCCTCGCCTCACCCCTCAACTATCCGCGCATCAGTGGCTCCCGTTGCCGCTCAGACAAACAGCGAAAGACCAAGAGCGATGAAAATACCCCTGCAGGAGCTGGGCATAGCCGTAACTGTCACATTTGCCGGTCAAATCCCAACCACTCTGCAAACCATTCGAATGACCCACAGACAGGACAGGACGACGTGTGCAATGCCTACCGACCGTTCGGTCCGCCCGTCTGTTTGCCTGTCACTATTGTCCAATGACGGACAAATGTCGCCACCCGAGTCCAAACATGCTTACAGCTTGCAGTCCATCAGGCCAGACTTGACAATGCAGGCTCCAGGCTCGAACTGGCAGAGGCGTCCAGACGGGTAGCTGCAGATCTCCAGAGAAGCTAATTCGAGAGGCGGTGACCAGTGTGTTCTAGGACCATCTCATCGGGCTGGACACTACCGCATCTCTCGCCGCGAAGACGCGATTGGCACGAGAACGCTGTGGACTATACACAGCGATGAGGAACGAAAACCAGTGGTTGAGATATGAGAGTTTGGAGAAGGATGGGTTCCCGGCTCCAGATGCCCCTTCCCATCACCAGCGATGAATGCGCAACACTCTCCTCGGGAAGGAGCGAATCTCAACAGGCAGGAAGTGCTCAGCCGCAACCGAGCAGGCCGCAGTCCTGCGAGAGCGAGATGACGGACCATCTTTCGACACACCCCAAATCCTTACAACGCAAGGTCACAGAGCCTGCACCCGGGGTTTCCGCATGGCCATGCGACGACATGACGGGTGGAAAAAGAGGAGGGGGGGTGGCTCGGTCTGGCTGCTGCCGTCACGTCCAGACCTCGTCATACCATCAGCCGTCTCACAACAGAGCTGCCCAGAGATGGCAGCGTGTCGTTCTGTGTCAAGGATCCGACGAAACCTGAGTGTAATTTGCAGGCCTCGGCCAATCACCCACCGATCGGCGCGATGCGTTACCTGTGCATGATTACATCACGCCAGTGTCCGCAAGTCGCCATCTTTGATGCACATCCACTGTCCGGAGCAATCGCTTGGGGGGAGTCAGCGATTTGTTGCCAACACAAGGAGCGAGGAATGAGTTGTCCCGCTCAGAAGTAGGATATAAAAAAACGAAAGGCCACAGCCAGGTCAGCGCGTTCGCGACCAGAGACTAGGCGGCGACGTCCGTCGAGACAACGTGTCAAAACTCAGCCCCAGGCTCTCGCGTAGCTCATGACAAACACGCCAGTGAGTCCGTCACGTACCGAAAATTTTCGGTGTAACTCTTGGCTGTCGATAGTTACATGGACTATGTCAGTGTGCCGCTCGGCAGGACATGGGTTGGATCTTGACCGGGAGCGCTGCTATCGGATGCCCACTGGCAAGCAGAATGAGTATCTGCAGTATTTCTCCTGCTGCCGGCCGACGGTTCCAACATGCCTACAGCCACGGATCGTAGATAGCGTCGGAACCCCCTCCCCCCAAAAACATGATGAGTGACCAAGAAGGAGCCTGCGCTTGCGCTGTACAACATGGCCGCTTCCCGAAATACCAAGTCCTTACCGATTGTCAAGTATACACGAGGACAAATCCCCTGGCAGCAGCCGTCGCATGATACCATCCGACACGAATCTGTTCTGCGAGCATTCTGCATGAGGAGCTTCAAAACAACAAGGATGACGGAATGGTCCAAGTGGATTGGGTATGCAGAAAAAGCACCCAAGAATTGTACACCATCTTGCATTCTATACATCACACCGCCTGGGCAGCCGCTTGCTCGCTCGGAATGGTGTATCATTGGGGGGGAACAGGACGCTATGCAGATGCATTCTTGCTCTCCAGCTGTCTTCTAACTGCTTTGGCCACAAAATCAGCCGGGCTGTGCTGGTGGGCACAGGCGAAGAGACGAGCCTGAGATCACATACTCTATCGGCCCTATGAAAGACCTCAAACATCTCGACGGGTTGCAGACGGTTAGATGCATGCTAATTGATGACCGCGGTGGGTGCTGAATGACTCCACGGACCTTTGCATCAGGCTCCAAAGAAAGGGGCTCAGGATGCCGCGGAGTCCACGGGAGCTGCTCGCTGTTGAGCCACGTTATGAAAGCCAGACGAGATTCGGCTCCGAGAAGATACAGCTGGCGCGGCCAAGCCCCTCATGCGCGGACAATCTGCATGCAGGACAATGGTGGCATCGAAGATGCTAAAAGCCGAATCGGGCGATTTCTTGGCATGTATCGCCTCCTGGCCTACGAAGCACATCATTCTAATTCCGGATGCCAGCTTCGACTTGTTGTTAGGACGAAAACACAATAGAAATCTCGAAAGATCTGCCAATCTGCCAAGTACGTCTCACTGCTTACCTGAGGGAGGCTTGGCCGCATGACTGATGCTTCGTAGTGTACATCTCAACCGGATGAACGCAACAGGGCCAACACGAGGTAGCAAGGATGAGCAAATGCCGCCGTGTAGACTTTCTCAACAGACCAAGAAAGGTTGGAGACGATGGCCCAAAACACTATTTGGCACATTACCAGGCAACGGCGTGAGACCTGCATGATACTCGAGTAGTTCCATGATTAATGATATCATCAAGCGACCTACAATGCACATAGCGCGCAGCTGCTCGTCGACGAAAAGTCTCACGCTTGACGTGAATATTGGAGCGTAAGCCCGCAATCCGCAATGGGTCGCAATTGATCGATCAAGGTAGAGAGCCTTTTGGTGCCTCCCTTCATGGAATTCCTCAGAATCTCTGGAAGTTGGTCTTTTTCTCTCTTTATTTTTTTAAGAATCCCTCTCACCAGATCTGCTGCTTGGAATAGATACCGGCACAACTGTGGCTGAGGCGTGCATAAGAGAATGTCTGTGAAGCCTCAAGCGCGGAAGTGCCCGGCCGATTTGACATCAGGTCCGCGGGCGTACACCATCAGGTCAGGTTCGTTCTGCGCCAGCCAGCGGCGTATCAGCAAGCAAGGCAGGAAAGTGTCATCAGCCTTTGTTTGTACAACAACGAGTTTCAAATTATGCACAAGTGCTGCCATTTTGACATTCTTTGCACCGGCTCGTTTTCGTCGAGATGTTGCGGATTTCTGGAGACACGTCACGAGAAGATTGGTCCCGAGCTCCTTTTAGTTTGCTAGAAACCAATGCGTTCGCTTGAGCTTTCCTAGAATGGCATCGTACGTGAAGTGTACTGCGGAGCCAAAAGGTGGCAAGCTTGGCTCTTTGCCTCGCATAGGCGCTGCAGGTGAAACCTGGAGCAGTCACCCCGGAGCGAACAAGCGCGGGACAAAAGACGTTCTGTAATGCGGTTCGGCATCGGGAGTAGGGGGTGAAACGCCGGAATGAAATGTCAAAGAAGTACGTTGCGTGTCTGACCGCCCCTGCCACACTCTGCTGAGAATAGTTTTGCCCACCGAAATGTGCACGGAATCCAAGAGTATGCCCACTGAGATTGCCCATTGGGTGGTGATGGTGCCGTATACGTCGGCAGCCAGACCCCAAAGCAGCAAAGGGAGTCTTCGCCAGGCGTACGATATTCGAAAGACAAAAGGGCGTGATAGTATAGAGTCAGGCGCGTCTAAATGCACGCCACTCTCAGCGACGAAAGAGGCAAGGTGGCACTGGAAGCCATACCCGGTCACCACAATCCTGCGGTCTGCTCCATTCTGTTTGTCTGAAGGAAGCAATGGCCTGACTTTGACAAAGGCCCGATGTGCCGCTTGCCCAATGAGCCACGAGAGAGGCTACCACAGGGCATCGGGAGAAGCGAACAAATGAGAGAGTGCGGCGATGCTTTCTTACGTCCTTTTCTCCCTGACGCCTTGACAAGCGACCGTATCGACTGATGCGTGGTATCCTGCATGCAGAAGGGTTGCGGCAGAAATCCGCGGCCAAGGTGTTGGCCGCACTAACGAGACGCATGGAAGGTTGCATTCTGCTGGCAAGGACGATTTGTCGGTGAGCGTCGTATATGTAGGCACGACACCGTGCGGGAAGGCAGTTGGCCATGAGGTTGACGATGGTTCAGCCAACGGTCGGCGTGTGGAGACGAGACGGGGGAGATGGAGATGGAGATAGAGACGGGGTAAATGCTGTGGGTCTCTCCTGCCGCAAGGCATGCAACCGACGGACCAGACCCCAGGCATCCATCCCATGCGCGTCATTTCGAAGAGTGGACGGCTTGCCAGTCACTGGAGAATCGGCCGTCGCAGCCCAGCAGCCGAGCTTTCGTCCGAAAGAAGACCAGGAAGGGGGGACAGCAGTCAAACAAGCGAGCATCACCTGCATCTGTCTGCATTGTGAGGCAACCCATTTTGTTCCTGCCGAAAGCCTCGAGCCACCGCGCGAGAACCGCTCAGTCTGGGCATGCCTAAGAAACGATCCCGTATCAACAACTTGAAGGCACATCCCTCCACGTCGGCGTCCCATGCCATCGTAGGCAGCGGTGAGTAACGTCCCAGCCTGTTCGCTTGTCCACTCCGTTCAGCCCCCGTCCGTCTGCAGCGGCTGCCTGCTCGGCGTTGCGAATTGGCCCCTGGCGCACAATTGGTTTGTGTTGAGTGAACAGAGGAGCAAACTTGGCCATTTCCCGCCTGTTCGCCGTCCCCGTTCAAGATCCTGACGAGTGTGTCTCTAGAGAAACCCCCCAAGAGCGTTAATGAGCGTCTTGCCAACCTTCGTCATGTTGCTGCAGGCCCGGTGTCCTCGCGCTCACTCTTGGTGACCTTGCCAAGCGTACCACCATCCATTCGAGAAATCCTTCAGATCCCCGAGACGCCAACCCTGGCACCCCGGCAACCGGTCAGGCAGAGATTCGACAACAATGGCCGCAGGCTTCCTGCTGGTCCAGCCCCACCACGCAGCTGGGTGCTGAACGCATGCGACTCGGAAAACGTTACTGCCAAGTTTCTCGCTCGCTCCCGTCGCATAAGGTGTTCAGGTCATGACAAGACTGTTCTGCCTGGCTTCCCGCTACCGCAACAGGGCAGCTTGGTTGACCTGACGATCAAGCACTTGGCCGCAGACTGGGACTTCCACCGAGTATACAATCAATACCATCTCTTCTATGTGCCCAGTCATCTCAAGCCAGCCTTGGTTCGGCATGTCGCTTTAAGGGGTCGACTAACACTGGCCGACCTCAGAACTGTACTGCTACCACCAGAAGGTTCATTCAGCAATGTCAATGACATCAACTGCCTGGACCTCTCACTTTCCATTGGCAGTTCACTCAGCTTTAAAGATGTGATGGATCTTCTGTTCAGTGACTTCCAGCCAGCAGTTATTGAGGGACCCCAAGAATCGTGGGAAGCGGCTGACTCAAGTCCTGACCCTCCTCGACTCTTGCTTCCCAAACTGACGCATCTTGCGCTATGTCTCGACCCGCTCAGTCCGCAAGAGGTGTCTTGGAAACAGCTTCTGGCTCTTTCATCAAAGCTGCCGACTCTTACGCATCTCAGTCTCGCGTTCTGGCCCGAGCCGTGCCTCAACCCACGAGCTAAATGTTCGACGGTTCTGTCACCTCAGGGACACCACATACCCTACAGTGGCACGACAATTTATTCTCATTCTATAGATCACGATTGGAGTGAGTCACTTCTGGTGCTCAGGATGCTGAGCAGCCATCTTTATAAGTTAGAGTTCCTTGATCTTACGGGATGTACCTCCTGGTTCGAGGCTCTGTGTCTTAGGGATAGCCATGACTTTGTCGATTGGTCTGGTTGTTGGAGCAAGGTGACACTTTTGAGGCTTTTTACTGGCTGGAAGCCTAGCGATGAGGCCATGGAGTCCGACCGGGCCAGGTACTCGGCGGGGATTGATACGGCTGAGCGCGTAGAGAAGCATGTTCGAACCATGAGGGCTGGCAAGGGCCGAATCATCACTGTAGAAAGAGATGATAAGGATCCCCAAGCCCGGGACCAACCTACTTGGGTACGTTGATATGACATCGGACAGAATCAAGGGCTCAGCATTTGTCCGGTGATTGCGCCTTTACCGTCAGTCAGCCAATATCACATACTCTTTCGCTTCGCTACTGCCATGTCGCGCAAAGTACAGAGAATAGTAGTGTCTTGTGGCCATGACCGAAAGGCCCTTCCTCCTTGTTACATGAGCCGGCGCACTACACAGTTGAAGGGACCAAGCGCCAAAAGTTGCCTGGCCATATACAGAGTGTGACACTTTTTACCCCAAGAATGTACAAAAAAAGGGAATGTGCTGAAATATTGCCTCAACCGCTGAAGGACCACCCGTCTGTTTCAGAAGAGCATACGCACCTGGTCTTATTGCACATATCTTAGGCCTTTGTCAAAGTGAGGAGGAGTTGCGGCGAGATATAAGGAGCTGAGAGCCAAGGATTCTCGTTTGGAAACTGGTGGATGTGATGAGATAGCTGCAACGCCAAAATGACCAGACTGGGAGTATCGCACGCGGATTGTCTACTGACGATTGGCCTCGCTCTACTCGAGTCCATTTGTGTCGACTGGCTGCAGTGTCACATAGAGGGCTTATCAACAATGAAGAACAAGGCCGCTACGTGCTCTGTAGATATCGTGCAGTCGAAAGAAAAATCCGACAATACTGCTTGAACTGGCGCTATGTCGGCGACCTGTCCGTCGCCTCAATCAGATCTCGCTTGCCAGTTTTGAGGCCAACAGGAGCTAGTCATCGCGGCCCGTCCCTGTATCAGGCACAGACTATCGCGGATGATCTGCCTTGACAGCTCCTCTGACTCAAGCCCTGCAGGATGCTTGGCAATAATTGAAGCCAATAATCGCAACTGCATCTGCTGTGGATGCACGCGGCGTGACTCATCCGCCGCTGTCCACGCCCCCGCACGAGGCCAAGCGGTCCGCCCCAGTGGTTCACCTTGGCGAAGCTCATGTCCGTTGTCATCTGCCCAAAGCAGCTTGACACGACTGAAGCAAAGTCCCCCATAATGTGCTACTCTATAAATTCCAGTTCAGGCTCGGATGAGTGCCTCGCCGGATTTTGTCTCCGACATCTGCCTCCAGAAGTGCACGTTTCCGTCAATTCGAGAATCGCCACCATCTGAGTGCATTTGCAACATCAAACCGTCTTGTTTTTCCCTCGCTTTCCAGCAAACATGCCCTCTGAGACGGCTACGGCGGCCGTCATTCAATGCACGGCCAAGCAAACTCGATTTCATATTGGGTCACCGAATCACCGGGAGGTACAAAATGCGCAGGTCCCCCATGTAGATCAATTGTAGACCTTCGAGGCTGACGTATGCCCTACCAGCTTGATATAGATGGCCTTTGCATTATGGTGACGTCAGGCAACGCAGTGCCCTCATCTACTGGTAGGAGCAAGTCAAAGGCTCGACTTGAAGGCCTTGAGATTTTGTCGAACGCGAAGTTGCTTCTCAAAGAGGGACAGCGATATGCTCTTGTCGGTCGAAACGGGACCGGAAAGTCCAGTAAAATTACCAACTCCTCACGAATTCCAAATATATTTTGCTGCTCGCTGACATTTCACGGGAAGCTCTCTTGCAAGCAATCGCGCAAAAGCTCATCCCGGGCATCCCCGAGGGCACCAGAATCGGTATACTTGCGCAATCTCGACTCACGGAAGACAACGCTGGTGGACAGATCGGTGAAAGGGACGGTCAATCGCAAAGCGTTTTGCAAGAAGTCGTTGATCGAGCCACGGCGAGGGCTACCGTCGAGCAAGAGATCAAGGGTGAGAGTAAACCCCAAAGCTTGCAATGCATAGCTAAGGCGAGAACGATGGACTATTTTCAGCTTTATCCGACGGCGTGGACGCTACAGACCCTATCAGTCCCATCAGGGCTTTAAGGTCGGTCAAGCATGAACGTTTACTCAAGCGTTTGTTCCGACTCGAAAAGGATGCCAAACTTCGAAGTGGCGCTCGAGGTCTTCAAGCCAGGAAAGCTCTCGTGGCTTTCGAGAAAGTGGTTGCCGAGTCCGAATCTCTGTAAGCGAGAACGCTATACAATGACTTCAACCTTTGGTCATTTCGATTGACAAATGTTGATAGCGTCACTCAATCCAGCGAAGACATCACAGCAGATGATCTCCAGTCTGAGACGCAGGAGGCTGCAGACATGCTCGTCGAGCTGCAAAGCCAAGTCGAGCCTTCGCGACTCGCGCAAGTTTTGCACAGAGCCAAAGTAATTCTTACTGGGCTTGGGTTCACGGATGCTCGCATGGCTGAACCCATTGTCAGCATGTCCGGTGGATGGCATATGAGAGCATCTCTGGCCTCCGTTCTGCTCCAGGATGCCGATATACTCATTCTCGATGAGCCGACCAATTTCCTCGATTTTCTTGGAATCGTCTGGCTTCAAAAGTATCTTGAGAGTATCGCGGAGGGGGAAAAGCCTCCCACTGTTGTAATCGTATCGCATGACCGAGACTTCAATTCCATATGCACGGATTTGATGATTCTCAAAGATCAACAGCTCACATATTTCCACGGTGACTTGGCCACTTACGAAGCGTCTCAGGCCGAGCGAAAAGTCTGGCTCAAAAAAATGAAAGTCGCGCAAGACAAACAAAGATCACATATGGAAAGGACCATCGCCCAGAACCTCAAGGCTGGAAAAGCCACTGATGACACCAACAAGATCCGTCAAGCCAAATCGCGCCAAAAGAAATTGGATGATCGAATGGGCATGCAAGTCAATGCCAAGGGACATCGCTTCAAGTTGAATAGCGATCGGCCGGGTTACCATCTCACCTCTAGAGCTGACATCGACATACCTCCCGATGAAAAACCAGTGATCATCACCCTGCCAGAGCCACCGGATCTGAGATTCCCTGGCCCCCTCTTGTCTCTCGACGATGCTTCGTACCGTTATGGCCCAAGACTTCCTTTAGTCGTGGGTGAAGTCAATTTGTCGGTGGGATTGGGAGACCGTATTGGCGTCCTTGGACTCAACGGGGCCGGAAAATCAACGCTCGTGAAGCTTCTCGTCGAAGAGACGCGCCCAACTTCAGGGTTTGTTACGATGCATCCACGCCTCAAGATGGGTTATTACAGCCAGCACGCAGTCGAGGTGATCCAAGCCATTGGCAGGGCTGAGCCAACCTTGACAGCCTTGGGGCTGCTGACTCGCGAAATCGAGGGCCAGATGAACGAAGGTGAAATCCGGGGACTTCTTGGTGAGCTCGGACTGCCTGGCAGAACGGCTTCCGAGACCCCGGTCCGCAAACTCTCCGGAGGCCAGCTCGTTCGATGCGAGCTTGCCCGCCTGCTCTGGCGGCGCCCACACTGCCTCATACTCGATGAGGTGACCACGCATCTCGACTACGAGATCGTTACGGCGTTGCGTGTCGCCTTGAATAATTGGGAAGGCGCTGTGGTACTCGTGAGCCACGATCGGTGGTTTATGCGCGGTGCCATCGAGGGCAAAATCGACGATGACGAGGATAGCGAAGCGAGCGACGGAGAAGACGAGAGCACACCGCGGAGACGAATCGTCTATCGGCTCAAGGGGGGCAAGATCAGCAAGCTCGAGAACGGGGTGGAAGAATTCGAGGGCCTGATGCAGAGGAGGGTAGCGAAGATGATGGGCTCTTAGCGGGTGCAATAACCCAGTCGAACTCGGATTGTGAACCATGTAACAACCCTTCAGAAGGATACAACCAAGAATTGAACAGTGCTCGCATGCTGAAGCTGGATTGCTCCACCAGTCCCTGCTACGGCGCAACGCTCCTGTCAACCAAGATGCGAAATTTGACAGCATCAGCCGCTGCTGACACAACCATGGCGCCGCCCTCAGGAGCATGCACTATCGTCCCGTCAACGCAAAACTTGCGCCACCTCGGATGGTCCTCGCTCGTGGCGATCCTCACCCCCTGCACCTCATCGTACCTGACGTGTTCGCCAACGTCGTCCCACTGCAGCTCAACATGCTTACCCCCATCATAGGCCTTGGTCATGGCCTCCATCGTTTTCTGCTCACCCACAGGCCCAAAGTGCACCAGATACAGCTTCCCGTCCAACGGCCTCGCAGCCGGCGAGATGGTAAATGTCTTTTCCAGGTTACTCACCATGGAGACCAGCACGTACCCGTGCGTGCTATGGCCGACTCGCTCAAAGGTATCCTGTCCGCGCCGCACGTCCACCGTTGCTTTATACTGATGGGACTCGCGGAGAAGGTTCTGCGCGACCATGCCGAACCGCCTGGCTCCGTGGACGCGGTACTCGGGCGTGTCGCTCTCGTAGATGATGCTTGCGTGGAAGGCGTAGCTGGCGACAATGGCTCCGTAAAGCGACTGCACGGGCTGGCCGTCAGATGTGAGTGACGCCGGAGAGAAATCGGCCCTGAACACGGGTAAGTCTGCTGGGTAGCCGAGGAGCAGCGTACGAAGGGCCGTGGCGAGATCTGCGCCGCTGCTGACGGGTTTGTGGAGGGAGTGGAAGAGGGCGTTGCCCGTGCCGAGGGGCAGGAGGGCAATCAGCGGGGGTGAGGAGGGTTCAGCACCGCCGTTGAGGAGGTCGACTATGCCGCCGTCGCCGCTGATGAGGATGATGGTCTTGCCGGAGCGCAGGGTCTGCGCGTACTGCTTCACGCTGTTGGCATCTTGCGTGACGACTACGCCGTACTGGTGTGCGGTTGGACAGGTGATGTGGAGGAGAGGCCGGAGAACATCTTCCCAGAAGGAGAGGGCGTGTCCGAGCCCTGAATTCGTGGAGACGAGGACGTCGACCTCGGCGTGGGAAGCGTCCAGGTGTGTTGGTGTGCGGTTCAGAACGGGCGTCTGTTCGAGGAGCGAGGGCGGGACGCTCGTTGCGCTGAGGACGAGCAGCTCAAATGGGGGCGAGCTCTCGACGTCTTCCCGCAGACAGCATATGGTGTAGGCGTGTGCTGGGGCTGTGGGAGGGAGTGTGAAGAGGATCTCGCGCGCGGGCACCTGAGCGAACGTATTGTTGTTGATATATGTCCATTGCAGTTGGGAGTTGAGCAGCTGGACGTTTTCCACTGGTGAAGGCGCCGATGACATGGTGATGATGATGAGTCTTCTGTATCCGATGTAGGTGCTTTTATGCGAGCATGCCGCCGTACATGCATCAGATATGCAAACGTGCCGTCAACCAGTCATGAACACTTGCGTATACATATAGGTCCGCACACACACATGTTTGCATCTACAAAATCACGGAAGGCGCACGGGGCACGACGTACACTTCTGTCGCAGCAGTTGGACCAGTACAAGCCACCCTCAATTGTGGAATTCCCTTTTGGCGCAGCGATGTATGTGCCGCGACAGCTTCCCTTGGCATCGCTTGGGTACCTAAATTAATTGATAGGCGCCGGAATCTTGGTTTTGTCAGCAGCGCACAACAGCCCAGTGGGGCAAGTCGAAACCAGGCAAGTCTCGCTCTTATGATGGACGCTATGAAGACAGGTGTAGCTGCCAAGGCCATATATCAGGTACTCCATATAGTACCCTGCTTACTGTAAGTACCAGGTAGGTACATGAAGTGATCATGCATTTCAGTTCACACCAGGCGTTGCCTTTCAACCCTTAGCCCTCGTCATCGGTCCCCAGTACTTCTGCGGATTGACCTGGTAGCGCATGTAGCGCAGGCCTTTCTGGCGACCAAGTTTGACCAGCGCATCGTCAAAGACAAGCGTTTTGCGTAGTTCCTCCTCGCTTGGGGGCTGCAAAGTCTCCCCGTTCTTGGCCTCGTCGCCATTGGCCGGAGCTGATTCTGACCCTGGTATATCCGCCATAACATTGTCCTCGCTGTGCTGCGGGTCTTCCTCCTTGTTGGCAGGCACATCTGCCAGTTCGTCCTGCCCATCTTGCCCAACAATGCCCGCCCTGTGCAGAATCTTCCACGCTGCCATGGTGGGCTTGAACTTGGACGCCTTGATTGGCGACTTCTGCTTGATCCATTCTGTGAGTATGAACCATATCGTCGACCACGGCGCATCGGTCTTGATGCTGCCGGGCCGGCAGTGGCTCCTCCCGACTTGGTAGCCAAAATGCAGCAGGGCTCCTCGAAACATGTCATCGGTAGGTGTAGCGCAGGAAAGGATGCTCGCAGCTTTCCCAGGTATGAAGAAGAAGGGAGTATGATCAACGACTGCCGCCTCGGCATCCTTGGCATCTACATCGGTAGGCAGCTCCGGCCCCGGGATCTCCTCTTCTAGAGCAGTACGGAGCATGCCTTCTAGTCTGGTCAGGGTCCCGTACGTCTCTGGGGATGTCTTCGGGATTTCATCTAGCAGACGGCGGATGAAATCCCATGAGTGGATGCGACCACCATACATTGGTCCGGCGACATGCATTCTGAAGCCACAATGCTGGCAGAATCGATCCGCGCTGGGGCCTTGGGCCATCGTATGCTTGTAAAAAGAGCCGCTGCCTTTCTTATTGGGAAACGTTCTGCTCCTCAGAATCGGTTGAGTCTCCCACGAACCGCATCCCGAGTCGCAGCTATACACCAGCATCGTCTTAGCCCCCAGAAACTTTACCGCCGAGGGCGATCGCGTCACTCTGACAAAAACCTTTGCGTAAAAGTCAATTGACAGCGAGAGCATGGGCTCGATTGCCAGTCCATACTTAGCACCGGACTGAGCGATGGCGTTCAGAATCAAACGTAAAGCAGCTTCGTGGGAATGCATACCCTTGATGGGAACACCGCCATACAAAGCAAAGGTCTTCTCGCAGTAGCTGTGACCAGCCCACACTGCGCTATCTGTGCAAGTAATCACCAGCAAGCCACCGTCATCACGGACTGCTTGAATGGCCGCGTCGAAGAACGGAGCCGCCGTTCCATAAGGGTCCAAGTCTATCACATCGAATTTGTGGGATCTGCTTGGATTTCCGCGCTTGTCCCGTCTTGATAAATCCGTCGCGATAGCACGGTACATAAGAGCCAGTGCATCGTCGTTGCTAGCATTGAGCTTCTCGCTCACCCCATTGTATTCAGCGTTTTGTTTTATTGACTCGGTTGCAGACGCAGATAAGTCGTTGGCGGTCACCGAAGTGACGAAGGGGATCTCCAAGGCATACCTCAGAGCTCGTAAGCCCGAGGCGGAGAGAGCATCCAGGATTTTAAATGCCGGCTTGTAGGCATGTCCATTCTCGGATGCGTCTTGATTCGTCGGGGGCTCGGCCACAGAAGATTTGCTGTCGTCGACCTCTTGCTCGGCATCGTCTCGCTTCCTCTTCTTGCCCTGTTTAGTATTCTTCAACCTGAAGTTCTCGAGCCTCTTCTCCAGTAGCATCTCACCGTAGACCTTGACAACTAAGGTCGACAGGTCTCGATTGTACTGCTGAACCGGATTGTAGAAGACTTTCTGCTCGCCAGAGCCACTTTCGCCGACCGTCGCTCCCTGCGGCACTAAAATGGTCGCTTTGCCTTCAGTGATTGTTCTGAAGTGTCTTCCATCACGCTCTACAATCTGCGTCGTCGTAACGCCGTCCGCCATGTTGTTTCCTGAGCACAGAGCTCGCCGACTAACACGCCGAAAATGCGTCTGAGACGTTGATGCTGCGGGACGTTTCTGAGAACAAGCATATGTTTTCGAACTGAGTCTGAAGGCTGCGAGGAACCGAGGGCGTGACATGTGAAGAGTCCTAGATCATGATTCAGTGTAGGCAATCAAAGCCTGTGAACGTGGCGGGCGCTGACGTAGAGAGCAGCATTTTGATCACAAAAAACAGAGAGGAAAAGCATTCCATCGGGAATTCTGCCGATGATGGGGTAGGCGGTGAGTTGCCAGCATGTTTGTCACTGGAGTACGTGCCCCATACACCCGCAGGACCGGATCAGTCTTCTGGAAACGCAGCAGCTTCCCCCACCTGAAATCGTGGACAGTTGACAGAAGAGGGCGGCTTTGCTCGCCAGCAAACCTTCGGGGAATCATCAGTCCACAGACTAACGCCAACTTCCTTCGGCCGCGAGCCTGTTCCTTGGAATTGCTAGACTGACCCTTGGCACAGCCTGTTGCCAAAATAACGCAATCAATCATAAAATGAAGTAATATCCAGAGGCGACACTGGGCTGGCAAGCCAAAATATTCAATACTAAACACGACCAGAAGGCGCCGCCGCCACAGAGAGCTGAAGCGTGTGTAACCTTCTGTGTCCACAATGCTCTTTTGTCACAACACTAGGCGCACGGCAGGTGGGAAAACAAGTCCATGTTCTAGCTAAGCCTAATACAAAGGAAAGCTACCTATTTATAGAGAGCGATTACGGCTGCAGCTAGCTGTGCTAATAACAAGCGGTTGACCAAGCAACGTGCCGCTCACTGGGAATGGCTGCCTGAGGCAGGACTGCCGCGACATCTTTGCCCGCACTTCTCCCCAGTTACTGCTAGTGGCCCCCAGATCTTAGCCAGATCTTACAACTGCCTTGTCAGTGTCCTTTGATCTGATGGAGCGGACTAGGACCCTGTCTCGACCGTATACTGCTTGGGCGGTCACGATGGACAAGTATTTCGTGTGTATGCTACACGTTGAAGGAACACCCCCGAATGCTTTGAGCGGCTTCTGATAGCAAGTTCGTGCAGGGCTTTGTATTTGAACCATGTCCGTGACTTCAATGGCGTCTGCCTCTGAAGGACATGAAACGCTACTTTTTCATGCTCTCACGAAAGACTTATCTTACAACGTGAAGGTGCTTCGTTCAAGATGTATAAGAGGTACCTAGTATCGTTGGTGCTATTAACGGCGCCCATCAAAGTGGCGGCAGCGGGAACGATGTCGGCCGTCAGACCAGACTTGCTTTAAGCGTTTGTCACGGCTGAGGCAATCTCAATATGCATTAAGTACTTTAGAGTCGCCACAATAGTCTCGCCATCCCAGACGCTGTCAACAAGGAGTTCCATCACCGAAGCCGCTGCCGCGGCAGGCATGTCAGATGGTGAGTATGTACACCCAACGAGTATCGAGATTAACATTGGCGATCGACGCGGCGAAGACTCGTGGATACATTCGCAGCTTCCTTTGATTGGTCCAACTATGCCACTGCTTGATACAACGTGCAGGTCGTCGCATTGCAGTGTTAGCGCTGACCATGACTGATGAGTCACGAAGTTCATCACAAGCTCTGCAGGTGCAGGCAGTATGATTCGCACGTATTGATTCGTCAAGTGCGTGAGGCTGTCACAAAGAAGAGAAACAGGAATACAGAGCGCAGTCGGCCTCGACTATTGGCAAGCCAGGCACGTCCCATCTTCCCAAATGCGCATCTGTCACACGAGCTGTCCCGACCCTGATGCGAACGGATGCTCCTCATCCTCGCGTGACAAGACCAACCGCCGTGTTTTAGCCATGTTCAACCATCGCAGCCGCTATTGGTATTATCAACGCCCTGTTCCGAAATTTCCGAAGTATCTCGTCTTGGCTCAAGGGAAACACAAACGATTTGTGTAGAGAGGATCTTGGAATGCTCAGATTTCTCCAAGACCACTTCAGCTGAAATGATGAGACCGGTACGCGATGAACAGCACAGCAGAGCAATGCGTGCATGCCGTGCCGCAGCTGATTTTGTGTATTTTACATACTAATTCATAATGAAGATATGGTTCTGATAACAAGGAAGCTCCGACAACAATCTCTCGAGATGTGTTGACTTTTCAAAGCCATGGGCTTTGGTGATGATGTGGGAATAATCTGCAACTCTCTCTCTGTGCTATTGTGATCGGTGGAAAGAATGGCCCACCCACGCCTGCCGTGGCTTGTTGACCAGGAGGACAAGCGCATCAGTCCCCAACGGACGCATCGCTATCCTCCTGTTCTTATATTGTCCAGTTGATCTCCTACTTCCTAGTAAATATGTTATTCTTGATAGATTTCCCGAATCAGTAAGGATAGAATCGAAAATGCTTCCATCGATGGCCTTGTCTACTCTAAGTGAGGGCAGCACAAGGAGATGTGCCAGAGGCAAAGCACCCGAAATCTTACCGGCTTCCGACACCCCGGTCACACACGAATCACGCACTTCTGGGCACAGCGAGCGCCACAGATTTCTATCAGCGGCTGAATGGTCACTCATTGCCAATCGACTGGGTGGCATCAAGGAGGGCGAGGAACAAGCCCCATGCCACCCCTCCCACTGGCTTTGGCCTCCCGTGGGCATGCCTCGTGGACTGTACCGAGATGTCGTCAGCCACAAGTACCGCTTCTACTACCTGTTCCACCTAACCAGCATCTTCCGGCTGACGCTGTTGGCATCTCAGCTACTCCTCGGAGCTGCTTTGACGGCCCTCGGGGCCATGTCGTCGGAAGACGGAAAGGCAATCACGATCCTCGGTGCTACCAACACCGTCGTCGCGGGATTCCTCGCATTTATGCACAACAGTGGGTTGCCGGATCGATACTGGAGCGACATGGTCGAGTTTGAAGACATCGAAGACCACATCAAGGAAATACTCGACTCGGGCATCGCCATTGCCGAGCAGCCCGTAGAGCAAATTCTTGCTGAATGTTTTGATCGATACCATCACGCCAAATCGACTGTCGCGGTTAACATGCCGGCAAACTATGCTGCTTCCAGACAGATGCTGCCGCTTGGTACCCGAAGGACAGTGAGCGATCCACGGGTGTCTGGTCCATCCAATGCGAGTGCCGCCAGGACGAATTGAGGACTATCATGCATCCTTATCGCGGTCGCGCATATCTTGCAATCACCACTGAGCAGATCAGGCTTCGCAAAGGTTGTGTATTCGATAGAAGCAGTATTCGAAGGTGGACTCAGTACACAAAGTACAAAGACAGATTGCTATTCAGACTAGATTGTTTTTCGAGCGCATGTGTGGCAGGTCATGGTAGCAGCGATGAGAACGATTTTGTATCGCGAGCTACAGGTGTTGCTTACCAAGTGCCAATTGCCTTTACATGTGAAAGCGTTGTGAAATATATAACATACACTCGAACCCTTGAATTTTTGTGCCCCCAGTACCAAATAGCGGAGCCATCCCCTGGAGTCCTCCACTATCAGAAAAGCAAGTCTATGCCTTATCCTTACCTACTAGCTAGATAGGTACTTACCTTAGTTAAGGTATAACAGAGGATGGAGTAAGGTACTAAAAGGAACTTCTAATTAAATAGGCGATCCCCTAGCTAATAAGTAGCTCAAGGTCCTGCTAAAGTGATTCTTTAGCTTCTGATTGGTTCGCCTGCCCCTGTCAAGTACCAGAGGCACAAAAATTCAAGGGTTCGAGTGTATGTATGTGCATATGTACGCTTTGTCATTTGAAGAAGATTGTTTTCCAGATGTGGAATCCTTTCTGACCATGGATAGTGTATGTTTGGTTGAACAGCACAGACATTGGGGACGAACTTGCTGGCAATTACCAGCGCTTTACGGGTAAGCATGGAGAAGTGATGCGTCAAATTGCCTGCGTGCTGCCTGCAGAACGGACGGCAGGCACTCGGCCAAAAAGCAAATCGTCACAAATACCGGGTGACCAAATCTGCAAATTCACCGACGAGCCCGATTCGCGTTTGGCTGTGTGATATTGACTAGCGGCTTCTTCGGGAGCGGGAGGGGGGATTGCATCCTGGCAAGGGCAAGTGATAGTACTTCCGCTTATCATTAAGGGTGTGCCAGGGGTATACATGCACAGCAATGTGCGTTCGGTATTCCGTAGATTGGAGATATCATCTCGAAGAAGTTTCGAGTAGTCGAAACAAAACAACAACGCAAATATTCTCTACCGTATCACTATGGCGCATTGGGACACATTTCATCAAATGAATATATTTATACCACAAGCAAATGCATCGGAAATGTCGCATAAAATCTGAGAAACAGATTGAATTTTCGTCGGAACCACTTACATAAGTACCTTTGTAATATTACTGTTCCTACCCTGGTCAGTTTCAGATGGTGCTGCCGTGCTGCGCTGCGAAGTCGGGCAGCCACGAGTGGACAATGTCCAACGGGGCCGTGCAGATTTGTTCTGCACCTGCCGTGGCCCAACCGACGTTGCGTGTTCATGGGCCCCGACCATGGCAGACCAGACGGCTGGTGTTGGTCCTCCCTCCAGGATGATAGTTTGGCTCGTATGCAGTCTAACTGAGCCCGTCTCATACCCATGGTCGTCCGGCACATGGCAGACATGGGATGAACTGGTCGCCTTGCGTTCTGGGTCGCTGCAGCTCCCTCTTTCCGCTCGTCCCGTTCATATGTCGCCCATGCAGACACTGCTTCCTCATAAAACTTGTGACTCGGCTCACCCGAACGGAGCTTTGCCCATTCTTTGACGGAGCCTATTGTCTCTGCAAGCCACAGCTTGACGCACTGACGCGCTCGAAATCCGGTGTCGCATGTACCTCGACCATGTGTCTCCATCTTGACTGAGCTCGCATCTTTTCTGTGGCCTCTTTGTTCGTCTCCCGATTCTTGCTCTCCGTCTCGCCATCCTGCATTGTCGCCAGGCGCCGCGGACGGGATCATGTTTCCAAGCAGAAGCGTGCCGGTTTTGCAAGTCAAGCTCAGCCATCTCGTACTGACCGTCTTCCTGGTCGTCGTCGTTTTCCACGCGACAAAACCGTATCGGCCGAACATTCGTATCGCAGTAGACGTCCAAGACTCGTCACCTGTGGGAAACTCGTTGCCCGAAGAGGAATACCTGGAAAGACTGATTGATGTGTATGGGCTGAGCAACTTGACGAAATGGCAGGCATGGAGGGTACAGTCTGCGGAGCAAGCACTGCATGCTGAGCCCATCACCGATGTTCATGCGAACTTCCAACCTCATTGGGATGCGCCGAAAATCATCAACCTCAGCAGTCCAAGATCTGCTGATCTGCGGGCTACTAAACGCATGGAGCTGCCCATCCACGCAGGCCAAAACGAGGACAGATCGGACGGGTTCGAATTCCTTTTTGGCATTTCTACGTCTTACGCGCGCATTGCCGACAAAGACTGGTCCGTTCTACGAGCATGGAAGCGATGGTTGACCAAGGGCAAGGGGACCAGCAATGGCGCAAGTCTGGTGCTCATGCTGGACAATGCCTCGACTCAACAGCTCGACGACATGGACAGAGTCCTTCACGAAGCCGGCATCGACGCTTACGTGACGTCGACGGGCGAAAGAACATCCAAGGCTCGCAGATACTATGAGCTGATTCGGATCTTCAAGACGTACGGGGCAACGCTGGCTGCGAGCGGACAGCCAAAGCGATGGTTTGGTGTCGTCGAGGACAATGTCTTCTTCCCCAGCCTGACGTACCTGCGAGAGCGACTGTCGCCATACGATGCGCGCAAGCAGCTGTACGTTGGCTTGCCGAGCGAGCAACCCGACTGGCAGCAAGATGGAAAGGCCGTCACGACGTATGGGGGTGGCGCGGTCATGCTGACCAAGGCAACCGTCGAGCTCATTCCCAGGCTGCCCTGCCTTGATGTCGAGCTGTCTGGGAGGTCGGTACGAGCGCAAAAATGGGACGTGGTATTGAAGCAGTGCGTCAAGAGAGAGGCCAACATGGACATGCACGTCATTCCCTCTTTCTATTCGCCGCTCGACACGCACTACAAGCCGCACCTCGAAAGCCATGAGAATGGCATACGGCCTCTCCTTCTGCACGACTATCAGAACCGTTACCATATCGATGTCAGCATGGCGCACCTGGTGACGGATGTCTGCGGCGAAGCCTGCTTCATGCACCCGTACTTGTTCCACGACAATTGGGCGATAATCAACGGCGCCGCCATCAACCACTACCCCGATGGTCTCATGCATCAACATCATCACGGCCATGAGCGCCCGAAGCAGGACAAGCCAGGTCCGCACGGCACTGTCTCTAACGCGAAGACGCCCGTGTCAGGCCAGCTCATCATGGAGGAGGCCAAGATTGATGCGAAACCCTTGGACTGGATCGGACGACGGAGCGTGTGGCTGCTGCTGGACTCGATTAGGACATCCAACGGGGCCGTATGGCAGTCGTACGTGAAGCGAGGCGGGAAGCCGGAGAGGAAAGATATCGATGCTGCTGATGTCGATGGGGATATTGACTCCATCATTGTCCTGATATGGGAGAGGAGGAAGCATCGATGACAGGCGCGAATCTCTTGAATAACATGATTTTGGATGAGAAGGAATGGTTAGCCAAGAACAGGGCCTTCGTGACGAAGGAGGATAAAGGTGATGGCGTTGATTGCGATCGAATTCTGAGCTGATGATACCATGGCATGTCATGACCACATGGATGCTTGTTTCTTTGATGACATAACCGCAAAGGGAAATTGCAACTATATGTTTTACTGGATACGCCACACGTTTGATGATGAGATTTGGAAAAAAGTCCTTCTTGTTTCTTTCAAAAGTCAGATGTCTGTGTTCTTATTCCACTCATCGGGAGTCACTTCGTAGTACATTTCACCGCAGGCCTGACCGAATTGCTCAGCACGCCCTTGCCTTTCAGCCCAAGCTTCTCGTCAGCCAAAGTGATCATGGGCACGTTATCGGCCGCCGTAGTCAACGTCACCAGATCTAACTGCAGCCCGCCGTTGGCAGCAGGCGTGAATGCCCAGTCGACGGCTATTCTGATGGCTTCGACGGCGTAACCCCTAAGTCTGTACGTCTCATCCACCAAGACGCCTACGTCGCCGGCGCGGATGCTCCCGCGCTGCTTGATGGCTCCGAAGCCGCCCAGGCCAATGACTTGTTCTCGGTCCTGCTGCGTCACCACCACCATGTTGACTCTGGAAGGGCCGCTGACCACATGACCCTGGGGATCGAGCACGGTGGGCACGCTCGCTGATAGGACCTGTGCGGCGATGGTCTCCTGGGACTTGGCAATGGGGATGCCGAGCAGGGCTGAAGGCGAGGGCGCGTCGTGGGCGGAGATGATACGCAGGGCAATAGGGAGTCGAGGGGAGGAAAGCCGTGTGGTGGGCATGAATGACTTGGACGGCAGCGAAGTTGACATGGTGAACTGAGGGTATAGCGGGTGATGATGCGTATGGGTCATGAACACTCCGTACTTGGGATCTAGAACTCAGATGGCTTCGCTGGCTCTGGCTCTGGTTCCGCCGGCGTTTTTCCCGGCTTGAACTTATCCTCCAGTCCACCACTAATAACACCAGGTATCCATTCCGGCGGCCACCTATGGTAGCCATCCGAGGCGACGTTCCAGAAATTCTTACCCTCCTTGATGCATTCCTCCTCAAGAACACCATACTTAGTCTCGTTCTTCTCGCTCGGGGGTTGGCATTCTTCCTTGATCGCCTTGATGGCCACGTCATCGTCTGGGAGGCGGTCCACCCAGCGGGGCGAGAGCTTCAGCTTGTGCTGAGTCCAAGGTTGGGGCCGGTTGTTTCTGGCCAACCTGGGGGCGTATTCGCGGAACATGTCGATTTGATCCGCATCAAACTCGGTTCTGCATTTGCTGATGTTCATTCCCGTATCAGAAGAAGATGCTCCTCATTTATCCGAATATGCCAAAAATAGGAGGTGAAGCGTCGAAATACTTACTCGGGAGTGTAGCTCATATAGTTTCTGCATTCTCGTCGGCTTGGACATCCTACCACGCTATGGGACTTGGTCAGTTGATCGTGATTTTCCAAGTCAGGCTATGCTGCTCATCTTTTTCTGGACAAATCCACTTCTCTCGATCGGGAAAGGGAGAAGGGAGGGAGCCTTACCCATCGGTGCATTGCCACACTGGTACAGGTGTATGGGTGTCGAAGCCCAACCAATGACCGGCCTCATGAACAGCAGTGATCCCTTGGAACGTCTCATTTCCGTCAGTCCCACCGGGGATTGTGTGGACGTTGATTATAATTCCGGATACACGCTCTTGAGTGTGATTCATTTCGGAAGTCCCATGAGCCCCCTTCTTGTCCATCCTCATGAAGTAGATGTGGAGCGCTGCCCTGCCGCCTGGGCGGCGAAGGCTTTTGAAGAGGTTGCTAGTAAAAAGTTCGTTGTCGAGTCCTTCCTCAACTGGTTTGAGCTCCTCAGTCATATTCCAAGTCCTTCCTTTGTCCTTGAACTTGATACCGGCCGGTTCGAAGGCCTTGTCCATCGCCTTCATCTGT
The DNA here is from genome assembly GCA_030783925.1 of Aschersonia sp. MBC 735. Classification (NCBI taxonomy): domain Eukaryota; kingdom Fungi; phylum Ascomycota; class Sordariomycetes; order Hypocreales; family Clavicipitaceae; genus Aschersonia; species Aschersonia sp. MBC 735. The sequence goes on along the minus strand of JARJRV010000408.1, from coordinate 23,161 downwards.
GTGTCCAAGGCGGTGTTCTACGACCAATGTCAGCAGGGCCATTGAATGTTTCTGGGCACTAGCAGAAGATGGAAAGGGAGAAGAGGGAACAGAGTGGGAGAAGGATTCACATTCAAGAGATATTCCTTTTCGAGTTTATTCGGATTCTCTGCCGGTCGGGCTAAAACATGGATATAGGTGTCGATGGTGATGATGCTCCGATCTTTCGATGTAGTTTCAGCCCTTGGAAGAACTTTCTTGTCAATCGAGGCTCTGGTGTGATTTTTGGTTGCTTGTACTTTGTTGTTCTTCGCTGGAGGTACAGCGTGAATCTTGTCAGTGGTTGGTGCGATGTTCTCGGCCGGCAGAACGAAACCACAGGTTTGTGTTAAATTGCTTCGAGGACCGGCCAGCGCAGAGCCAGCAGCCAAGGCCAAGGCGAGCAGATGAAGATGCATCTCTAATGACACAATGACAGTAATTCAAAAAAGAAAGTTGGTGGCACAGTGGCCGAGAGCTAACGAAGGAGGGTCAAGAGAATGAAAAGAATCAAACCTGAGAAATGATGGTATGGGCGATACGCCGGGGAAATCTGCAAAGGCGCGTCTATCCGGTGGCTTTATATACACTGTCTGAAGTTCCAGTCCTTTCCTCCAAGCATTGAGCCAACAGAACCTTCAGCCGCCCCGAGCATGACGGCAAGATGGGATGATAAATGAAACAAGAGGCCCAGCCAGGGGAATCGACCCAGTCCATCAACCGATCAGCGGAATCTCTACAGATGGACGCAACGTGAAAACTAGACAACCGGATCTGCGCATGATGAGCGGAAAACTAGTGCGTGACGCCAGTGCCCATTGTTGTGTGGGTTAGTCATGCGCATGGGATGCAGGATGCAGAGATGAGTCGTCAGTTCCTCATGTAGTGGTTGAAGATTCTACTGCACGGCTTTTCTCCTGACACGTGCGACTTTGGCTAAGGAGAAGAACCGATACAGAGAAGGATGTCGGTCAACCTCGCCCATTTCCACTTCATGATGAAGATATTGAAAGACATGCCGACCGTATCGGGACATGCATACGCACTCAAAGTCAAGAGAACAGAGAGTGTTTGGTATGAACCCCCGGCCCTGTTCTGCGAAAGTTGTAGAGAATGGCGAACATGTCGTTCTGTCTCGGTGTGAATCAGGGGAAAGAAAGCAAGACGCGCCAAAAGAACGAGAGCAGCAGCAACCTGGCATGACCGCCGAGTATAGTGCCTTTTCGTCGGGGCGCATAGACAGCACAAAGTAGTTGGAGTAGTCCAGATACGGAACTAACCAGATGATGCGCTTCAGATAGAGATAATTAATATGTTTGCATGGCCGCTGCTAGCGGGGTTCCTCCATCCCACACAGCGCCAACATGCGCCTGATCGGCTGGCCTTGGGCACCATCGATTAAGTAACAATTGCATACGTCACAGGGGAAACCTCTCCCAAAACAAAAGAAAAAATTCGCGTCGACGGCGCTGCGCATGCGTGTTCGACGGCACACGACGCCCTGCTGAATGCAGGCGGCTTTGCCTTGTAAATGCACAAAATAGTGACCAAGAAAAAAAAAAGACGCTGCCTCTCGGATGACGTGAGGACCTTGCTCCGCGATTAGCCCTCCCCATCCCTCACCTTCCTCCCTCTCTCCTCACCACCGTGCTCAGTCATTTATTTACTCCTCACCACCGTGCTCAGTCATTTATTTACTCCTCACCACCACCACCCCGACGACCACACAGCCACATAGTCCACCTCCAGACCCGACCCTTCGCCGCCCCTGGTTGCGTTGTTCGGAGTGTGTTGGCCGCCTGCAGCTGCGTCGGGCATTGAGCCGCCCACAGCCACATTGAGCAGCAGCATCTTGGGATTCTCCACGAGGGCGAGCCATGCAGCGTCGTCTTTGATCTGATCCTGCTGTGTCAGAGTCCATTTGTTGACGCCGTCAATCGACCACGTCATGAACTCAGGGCTCCGACCAAAATACCCGCGTCGCCGATCAACTTCCCAGGCGACCGTGTGCCACTCGCCGCGCGTCACCTTGTCCGAGGTGCTCCCAATCCCGCCATACTCGTTGCAAACGCCGTCAGGGGCCGTGCCGCAGTGAACCGTGTGCCTCACCGAGTCCTGCCCGTTGACAGACTCCATCAAGTCCACCTCGCCCACCTGCGGCCATGACGCCCATTGGTTGCGGTAGTCGGCCCCCAGCATCCAGATGGCCGGCCAGATGCCCTGCTGCTGGGAGGCGTGGTTCGCTCCCAGCCGGAACTTGACTTGGACGCGCAGCCGCTCAAAGGGCCGGCAGGCAAAGTCGTGCGAGGGCATCGTCTCGATGCGACCCGACGTCCACGCCGACGGACCCCTCTGCTGCGGCACAATCTGTAGCGTCCCTGATGCGCTGACACGCACATTGTCCGTCGACTCGCTGTATACTTGCACTTCGCCCGTGCCCCAGTTGACCGGTCCGCCGTTGGCGTATCCGTGTTCGACATCGAAATGCCACTTGGACCTGTCGACGCCAGACGTGGAAAAGTCGTCGTAGAAGAGCCATTTCGAGAAGCCAGACGGCAGATTGACCTTGTCACCAGCGGCGACAAGTTGGCCGAGCAGGCATAGCGCCGTCACCAGTCTCGGCATGATGAGAGTCGAAAGGCGAAGGGGGTTGGGTGGTGACTTGACTGTCCAGCCCGGAGAAGGGCTTCCACACCCAACCCCAAGACACCACGACCGAGGACATATTATAGAGGGTTTGCTGAGATGCGCCTCCCATGTCCATCAATCCGTGTTCGGCCGAATGCAGCATCACAATTGTCCTCTCGGCACCGGGAAGCTTAAAAAACGCTGGTGGTTGAGGATCTGGATGTGCCCGCATACCGGAGCTTCACCGCAACGCATCCAGACGCATAGCGTAACATTATACATAGGATGCGGACAAGACATGGGACTTTCATCTACACGAGAACGCCATGGGAAACGCAGCAGACAATATCCTGTCGGCGGGAAATGGTCCGGCGCGCCGCATCCAGGCACGCCCCCGTAACACCAACCCCGGTTATCAGAGTTTTGCAGACGCCGCAGATCAGACTTGTCGCAACAATTGCATATGGATGGTGGGAGGGGAGATGATGAAAATGGCATCTGTGCTGCCTGTCGTATCACTGTCCATCTGCAAGGTTTCCGACTCGCACTCGTCTCACCGTCTCATTTGTGCAATTGTTGAGACGGCAGCATTCCCCGCGCGCGCGCCATGGCCATGGAGATAGAGCTTCAGCAGCAGCCGCTCGCTTGTGATACGTGTCCGCTGGTTGGAGAGCGTGGCCGAGCGGATATAATCGTGAGGAGTCGAGACACGGACGCGCTGCATTGGGCTGCCAAGGCCTCCTCCGCCGCCATGATGTTCTTTGTGCGCCTTCACATGCCACCATCCTTGTTCAATATGCAAGTAGCTGTAGTCCACTTTAATCATTACTCATGCTACCCACACAAGACTTCTTTTCGCTTTTCAAACTACAAACAAGCAACACGCTCATCAGCTGGCCTGCTCGAGCTCCGGCGTGCTCCGCAGAGACCGGCGTCCTGCACTCCGGAGCATCCTTCCCGTGCCATCAGATGCACCTGCATCTTCAGGTGCCAGCGAGTCCTTGACCAGCGGCGACGGCGTGTCGGGCGTGACAGAACGTAGTTCAGCCATGGATCGCTTCGACTTGGGCCCAGAGACGGGGGCCTGTTTCTTGCGGCGTCTGTCCGATGTTGAGCTCGGGCGGCGCATGCTACCCCGGCCATCGTCTGACTCCAGAACCGGCGTCTGACTTCGCGAAACAGAGCTGATGGACGGACGACGCAAGCTGTCGCTGCGGTGCCTGCGTGACCTCTCGCTGCCGATGTTGCGATGGATGGCCTTGTGTGCGAGTGGCTTGCGCTGGGGAATCTGCCTCCACGGCAGCCACCAGAGCCAGCCGTATGCTTCCTTGGCAAGCTTCTGATCGTGCTCCTTGACCTTTTGGCGTAGCGATGCTCGCCGGTCATTCTCCCTTTCCCAGTATTCGGTCCGATAGAGCTCCCAGTTCTCTCGAAAGGTGGGCGAAAAGGGTTTCGGCAACAGCAGAAGCTTGACGTAGTCACCGCCGGGCGCCAGATCCTCCTCGTGCCACCCTCCCTTCTCCTCGTCATCGTGCGGTAGTGCCAGTATTGGATGGCTATCACCCGATTTATGGAGCTCCTTCTCTGCCTCCCGCAACAATGAAGGCTCGACATGGCGATAAGAGGAGCTGGCCGTGTGGGAGAACAAGCCGTAGGTCAGGAAGAAGCCAATCGTAGACAGGGCCTCGGCCCACCACGGTCGTCGAATGACCACGAGCTTGCAGTTGAAGCCGCGCAAACCTCGGTTTGATATGGCGAACCACCGACGCGGCCAGCGAACGCCGCGGTCCCAGATGCCGGTGCCCCAAACTAGGACGGCCGTGATAATGCCGCCCATGAAACAAACCTTTTGAGCGCCCTCCAGCGCCCAGTAAATGGATCCCCCGACGCCCCGGCCGTCCTCGCGCGGCGCAAAGTACAGCTTGTAGCCAAAGAATGCGACCCACAGCGTGAGCAGGGTCAGAAAGAAGGTATGGTGGCGTTTCCGGGCGCGGAGCTCGATATACTGCGCTCGAAGAGAGGCCTCGAGGATGAGGAGGTTCAGGTAGACCATGGAGGGAGAGCTCGGCGTGTGGTTGAGAGGATCGCCCTGCTTGCCAGAGAGAGGCAAGATCGGGGTCGGGCCAGCGGAGCTCTTGAGGTTCTCTGGAGTAACGGCCGCGCCTTTGACGACGGAATCGATGTCGTCGGTCATGGTCACTGGCAGAAGAGGGCCCGGGAGCTGCAGCCGGTCAGCCGAGATGATGGGCCATGCAGTGCGCGGAGGAGGGAGGAGGGAGCAGCGAGGCGAGTGAGGGAAGGGGGGGAGTTGAGATGGTCTGCGCGCCAATTTGATTCTGCGTCGCACAGCTGCAGAGGATCGTTGGAGGCAGGTCCAAGCCCCTGATGGGATTGTCGTGTCGAGTAGTCGGGAAGAGGAGGAGACGCACGAGATGGAGAGTGTCAGCCGATGCGATCGCGTCTGGCCGCGGTGACTTCTGATGCTCGTCTCGTGCCAAGGTCTCCACGGCATACCGTTCGTTTGCTATTCATTCGCTGGACTCCACCGGACCTGGCCCCGCGTCCATCCCTCACTCGGACTTTTCAGTTGGCCGAGCTGCGGACATTTCTCGAGCCCAGCGCAGTGCTCCGTAGCTTGCGGAAACACCCTAAACTCCGAAATAATGCGTTGCAGACCGCCGGCGCTAAGTCCGCCGGTCCTGTCTGTTCCTGATCGCTGACGCGGACATTGCCAGACGGTCGGTCTGCCCTGGGCAGTCGTCATTAATACTGCCGACATGGTCGCGCTCTCCATCAAAGCGCCATTCGGCCCATGAACACCAGCGCACGAGGTCAGGACGCGCTTTTATTCATGCTCAGACCACGAACTGCCATCGCCACACTACGTCGCTCGTTTCCAGCAAGCCGTGCTTGTGCCTCGTCCATCGCGCCGTCGTTGTCGTTGTCCTCGTCGCAACTGGCTTACACCATGTCTTCCAACGCCGACGATCCGGTCGTCGTCAAGCAGCAGAAGCCCGTCCTGCAGGGGCCTTCGACGTATTTTCCGCTCGGCTACAAAGACGCTGCGTATCAGTGGGTGAGTCTGACGACCACGTTTTTCCTGCCATGAAAGTGAATCAGGCATTCATCGTGATCCTGACCTTTGGTGTGCGTGCGTCTCTAGTGGACCAGCGTCACTCCCCAGGTTGCTGAGCGCACTGTCCTCTCCATGATCCCCTACCTCAAAGAGACCGTCGACAGTCTCACCGGCGCTGCTCCGTCCTCTCTTCCGCCAGCATCGACGACCACAGTGAGGGATCCTTTCGGCATCAGAACGTGGCGCAGCTCCCAAGTCCAACTCTCCGGCAAGAACCGAGCGCTCCACGAAGTGTGCGTCGAGAGGCAAGACGAGGACGTGCAGGAGACGCTCGTCATGGTGCACGGTTACGGGGCCGGTCTAGGCTTCTTCTTCAAGAACTTGGAGCCCGTGACGCGAATCCCTGGTCTCAGGCTGTACGCCTTGGACATGCTCGGCATGGGCAACTCCTCCCGGCCGCCATTCAAAATCCACGCCCGCGAGAAAGAGGACAAGGTCAAAGAAGCAGAAGACTGGTTCATCGACGCGCTGGAAGAATGGCGCAAAGCGAGGAAGATTGAGCGTTTCACCTTGTTGGGCCATTCCCTGGGCGGCTACCTGGCCGTGTCGTATGCCATCAAGTACCCCGGCCACCTCAAGAAGCTGATTCTCGCCTCGCCCGTCGGCATCCCCGAGGACCCTTACGCTGTGCGGGCCTCGTTACCGGAACCGGGCGAATCGACGGTCCAAAACGAGTTCATCCAGGACCAGCACGCCACTACGCAACAACACAACGCCAGCGAAAGCACTAAAGCCCTCGCAGCAAAGGACCAGACGAGCGCCGCCCCGAAGCGCCCACTCCCCAGCTGGCTCGTTTGGCTCTGGGACGCCAACATCTCCCCCTTTAGCATCGTCCGCATGTCCGGCCCCTTCGGTCCCCGCTTCGTGTCAGGCTGGAGCTCCCGTCGATTCAACCACCTCCCTGCCGAAGAAGCCCAAGCCCTCCACGACTACTCATTCTCCATCTTCAAACAAAAAGGCAGCGGGGAGTACGCCCTGGCCTACATCCTCGCTCCTGGAGCATACGCCCGCCGCCCCGTCATCAACCGCATCCACCAAGTCGGTCGACAACCGCTCCCCCAGCCCGACAGCACCACCAAACTCACCAAAGAGACCGGCATCCCCATCATCTTCATGTACGGCGAGAACGACTGGATGGACGTGGCAGGCGGATTTGCCGCCCAAGAAAAGCTCAAGGAAGCTCGCGCCAAAGCACTCGCCAAGGCCACAGAGGAGGAGAAACGCAACGAGAATGGCAGCGTGAGCGTCATCATTGTTCCCAAGGCCGGGCATCATCTCTACCTCGACAATCCAGATTACTTCAACGAACTCTTGCGGAAAGAAATGGAGGAGACCAAGGCAGCGGGACAAAAAGAACGAGCATCCAAGCAAGCCTTCTCATAAGGGAGCAGGGAAAGAGCTGCATTCTTGGGTTAGCACGGGCGTTTGTGGATAGACTGAGCGTAGGAGCTAGACATTTCTGGACCTTGTTTTATTTTTTCATTTCATATAAGAACGGTGTGAAGCAACGCCATCGGGACCGGCACCAATTCGAGAAGTGCGGGGTTGTCTCGTCTCGTCTTCTCAGATCATCATGCTTGACATCCTCGAGGGCTTTATTGCCATAAGGATGGGGAATATCACATAGAGAGAGAGAGCGTTCGTTGAATGCTCAAAACCGCGTTCCGTTGCGGATTCGACCTATCTTGAGATTTCGTAGGATTGCAAACACAGATCTGGCACTCCATCATGCCTCTACTTGGACGTCATTAAATATATGTATATTCCTGGATATTCTCGTCTGCCAAACCCCCTTGGCCCAGAAAGACCTCAGCCATCGCTATGCTAGGTGTATTATAAAAGAGCGCCCGACTTGCCATCTTGTGAAAAGAAACGGGGTTCTCTCAGCTGCACGGGGTTACAGGTTGATAATGTCAGCCTCGGAAAAGTCCGGTGGACTTTTACCGTACACTACCCGAACCTTGCTATCCAGGGCCGTACCCTCGTTGCTGATATCTATGTAGCTGCTGAAAGCATGCGTCTGACGAATCTCGTCGTCACTGACGCCCAAATCGTCGCGAGGAATCCACACTGTAGGCCGTCGAGCCCGCAGCGCCTTGTGCAAAAAAGCATGCTGCGTCAATGCGTCTCGCTCTTCACTCGTCAGATCTTCGATTTCGTCGTGGTAACCGCCAAACAGGGCTTCGCCCATGGCTCGCTGGGTTTCGATGTCCTTGTTGCGCTGGCGTCTCCTATACTGCGCAGCGCGCGATTGATCGCCAAGGTGTTTGAGCTTGCGGATTTGTTGCCCTCCCCCCTTGGCCCATGTGCCAACCTGCTTGCCTCCACTCTTGGCCCAACCTCCGACTTGTTTCACCGGCTTAAGGTACTGATGAGGTTTGTTCCGTTGACCCGGCCCCAAACCGTGCATCTCAATGTCTTTTTCCGAACTCGCAGTACCCGGCGGTTTCTCTTCGTGAGCCATATCCACCTCTTCGCCTTCTACACCGTCCTCATTCTCCTCGGGAATGAGGCCAAATCGAGCGTCCTGGGCACGCTGGAAAGCCTCGTCTCGGAGCACCGCCTCGTCTTCGAAGGTGACGGGAAGATACCTGAAGAGGGGAGAGAAAGCCCTGTTGAGCTTCACCTGATATATCATCGTGAGGATAGCCGCGCATATCATGATTGCGCCATGCGCAGTGCACACGTGAACTTCGCGCTCGTCCACGACGATGAAGAAAAGCCCCGCCAGGCATAGCTCCATGAAATAGAGACCAGTGAAAGTCTGGTTGATGGCCCGAGGGTACAGTACCCCGCCGGTATCTAATTCGAAGCGATTGACATAGAGCATGGCGTATCGCTGTGCCAGCCACAACAGGCTGAAGGTGATGATCATGAAGATGGATATCAAGGGCGCAATGACGCAATAAATGATACCAATGCAAGCAAAATTAGTGTATACGGGAAACAAAGAGCCCCAATTAATCTGATTTAGGGTCGTATTGCGCGACCACTTGCTCCTGGGCGTGCTGTCGAATAGCGGCGCCATGATGAACCAATTGAACAACGCGCCGATCTGGAGCAAGGTGCCCGAACTAACAGAAAAAGCCTGTAGAATCATGTAGGAGAAGAAGTAGATGGCGGCGGAGGGTAAATTATTGGCGAGCAGATTGAGGATGGAGGTGACAGTCGACAAATCTTTGAATTGCTCAACGATCTGGTCGAGTGACTTGAAGACAAAGGATGCTATCGAGACGACCAGAAAGATCTGCACGAAGAGAAAGGTAAAGTAGTACCTTTGCACGAGCTCTGATCGCTGGGAGCCAGTCTTCGCGCCCTGAAAGCTGGACAGAAGACCGAGAATGACGGGAACCAGCGCGAACAAGATTGCGAGCACAGCCGCTGGAAGGACACCCGCAATTGCTCTGACAACATTGGCAGTTCTGGGATTGTCTTTGAGATGTTGCAGAAAGTCGGCGTCTTTGATGAGGGTGTCGACCTGACCAAGAGCTGCCGTCCACCCCACGGGAATAGTCCATAGAATGATCATGGCGACGATGAGGATGATTGCTGCAGACGTTCGGAGCAGTTCCTGCCACCACTTGACTGCCATATTTTCCCATTGCACATCGCGGGGCGAGATCTCCAGCAATCGGGGCCCCATCTGCTTCGGTATATGATGGACGAGGCTCTGACAAGCCATGTGGGCAGCTATTTGGTGGTTGAATTGTATGAAGGCCGAGCTCATCAATGGAAACTTCTCGGGATGCTTTTGATCTTCTTCAATTTCCAAGTTCAGACGAGCGAGCTCTTGGCGGCACCAATATATCGTATCCACCTTTTCAGTGATGAACGGCAAACCAAAAAGCCATGTTACCCCAAATAGGGGAAGACGGTGCGATGGTCGATCCTTTCTTGCGATAAAATTTGCCCAAAGAGCATCTTCCTCGGCATTGGAATTGTATTTGGACTCGTAGGCGTCATCATAGTCATCGGGCTGCTCCTGAGGCCCCATGAACGGAAGCAACTTCTTCAAAGGTTGCCAACCGTCTTTCTTCGGCGCACGATCTGCAGATTCTGTCCCCTGAGGCACAGGATATACATACCCTCCAGGCGGTGGCTTCCAGAATTGCCAAAATTTTGGAGCTTCGTGCGAATACAAGTCCTCGACGTTGTCTTGTTTGCGAACTGTGTTGACCATCGAGGATCCAACCTTAAACGGATCTCTAGTCGCCCTCGCCGAGCTCGAAGTATTTAATGAGGCCCCGGGGGGGCTCATCCGCGCAGCTTCCGGCCCTTCTACTGAAGACGGATCCTTTGCAACGGGGGCCTTTTGCGAAGAATCCAGATCGGCAAAACCATTGGTAGGATCCATTGCGTCGTTGACACCGCCGATAACCCTACCGCCCACGCCGGAAACACTTTTCAGGCCGAGCCCAGTCTGCTGCCTCGGACTTGGGCCGTCACCAGACTTCCTTTTTGAAACGTCGTCGTAATCTCCATTGATAGAGTCGTCGACAACGGTTGCATCTCTGTCGTTAAAAGGCGACTCGCTCGCAGCGTCGTCAACTATGGGAATAATTTCCTTCTCATGTCCGGCGTCGGCGATATCATCACTTTCGGCTATGCGTTTTGCTTCCGCATCTTGTTGTGCATCACGAGCAGCTTGCTCTTGCTTCGAGAGGCCTCTGAGGTTGAGCTTTCTACGCGTCTCCCTCTCGTCAGCCTTTTGTCGCTTGAGCTGTGCCTTCTTCACAGCCTTTATGAGGTCTGTTTCCGCTGACTCCAACTGCTTGTGAACGTCGTCTCGGCGGCCGATCTTGTCCAAAAGCGGTGTCAAATCGCGGTTCAACCATATGTTTCGTATACCTCCCGGGAAAACATCGAAAAGACCGGCGAGTGCCTCTACTGTGAGCCATTTCTTGGGAATAGAATTTACAAGTACCGTAGTTGCTGAAGCCCGCAGGCGATGCTCGGCGCTAGTGAGGTAGTCTTGGCGAACTTTGGTGTAGACTCTGAGCTCGAAGAAAATTACGAAGCACACCCAAATGATCGCCGAAAGAGCCAGAACCAAATGAGCCACGTATCGAGCGGTATTCGCTGGTCTCACGTTACCCCAACTAAGGGTATCGAGGCCTGTAGGCTCGCCGGCTTGGGTACTGTTTTTGTCTTGACTACTGATGTTGAATTTATTGCCTTTCCCACCAACGTAATTGACTGGCAATAAGATGGGTACGACAACGAGACAAATTGGAACGAAGATGACGAGGAGAGTCTTGAGGTATCGGAGGAAGAAGTATGCATCCAGGCCGCACTTATTTATAATTTCGCGATCGTGGTAGAAAATCAATGTACGAATCATGGACAAAAACTTCCTCGATGGCGACTCAGTGCGTTCTCGCTCGGGCACCAGATATGTCTTGGGCTTGCTACCATGTCATGACTGTCAGCAATGATACTGGGTTCTTTGGGCGAGGCTGCAGGGAGATCAGTGACAGCGATCGCATACAATATTCTAGCCATCTTGTTACGAAGAAGCATGAACAAGGTGATCTGAACGGCAAAGATGGCCACCGCAACGCCTATGGCCGTCAAAAAGCTAATGATGCCAATTCCCTTTTGATCGTTAGCCTTGGACATTGCCGTCGTCGTTTCGGCTCGGGCAATGGCGCCCATGAATTCCGACGCCGAGGTCGCCTTATCGACCAATGTCATAGACACAGGCGGAAGCCCGGCCAAAGGGCCACGCGCATCGTCGAGCGCGGACATGACCACGATGGTAGTAAGGCCGGCCCGGTCCGAGGCTTCCTGGCGTCATGAACTAGTCCGTTCAGGATGCGATGACTGTGTGTCCTCGAGGATAAGCGGTTCGGAGGAGAATTGATCTCCAAGTAGACGGGGACGTCGAGGAAGTAGGTTCGAGATGCGGTAGATTGAAAAGACAAATTGCTAGGCGATATTCATGAGAGGGGAAGAAAACACTGCTGGGTGCAAAAATGGACAGAAAGCTTGAGAAAATATCCTGAAAAGTCCCCAGAAGAATCACGATTGGTACGTGAGGGCTTTCAGATCGAACAGGGCTCATGGAACAATCAAGGGATATGTACGTGGTACATGTGCACGGGTGCATTGCAACGCTCTGTGTGCGAACGCGTCATGAATCCTGCCCTGTCTCATGAGGCGGCGCTTGCCCTTGCAGTGGGGGCCGGCGCTTGGGGTTGCACGGTGACATCAGGAGCGGCGCCTCCGATAAGCGTCGCGTAAGCGAAGGGAAGCTAAGCTTCGACAAGCTGAACGGGAATTGGAATGCATCGGGAGTGCCCATGCATAGACCCACTTTCTGTTCAGTGTAAAGCAAAAGGCGCGCCAACATTGGTCGTCCTCGTCAAGCGGGCCGCGCCTAAGATGAAGTTGACAGGGAACACAAAACCTGTGCACCTCGTGAACACGCGCCGGCTGCCTCTCCACTCACCGAGGACTGCCCGTTGTTCATTCACTCTGCAACACAAGCATAACTTGTTCAGCATCGCGCACGGACTCTACGATGCCAAAAGCATGAGCCGCTCATCCGTGACCCAACTGTTCCTCGTAGGCTCGAGACGTTGGCCTCAAAGGAAGATCTAGAAGCCCTTTTAATGTAACAAAAGTGCGGTCACGTAATTGCGGAGTCATCCGTACGGTGCAGAGGCAGAATGAGTCGCGCATATGTGGGTCCTGCAAAGCGCCAGGAGCCCAACGACGTCACGGTCGTAGGCAGGCCAGACTTCGTCGACGGCCGAATAATTTCAATCAATCTTCTCGTTACCTTGTTCGTGCATCTTGCCTGGCCCCAGAGCAGGCAAAGGAATGATGCACCATGTTTCAACCCCGAGAAAGACTCAGCTGCAATGGCACGAATCCTGTCATTCCGTCACTCCAAAGCACAAGTCGGGACTTCAAGGTGCAGCTTGTGCTGTCCTTAGCTCTTGGACTCTCTGCTTTCGTCACTTTCTGCGTGAGTACATTGGCAAAGACGATTATTGCACAGCTCTGTTGTCTGACGCCTCTTACCACATGCTCAGTGGGTTCGCCCACGATGGCCCACGCTCTACGCAGCGCACAAACGCCGCCTCGACCCTCATGTCGATCTGCCCAAGCTAAGCGGTTCTTTCTTTGGTTGGATACCGCAATTGTATAGAATCAATGAGAAACAAATACTGGCAGCTTCGGGCTTGGATGCCTTCGTCGTCAGTGTCTTCCCTGTTCTACTCGGCGTGTTCTCGATCTAACTCTCCCCAGTTCTTGGCTTTCTTCAAAATGGCCGTTCGTTTATTTTCAATAATGGCCTTCTTCGCGATCGCAGTTCTATTCCCGATCAATCAACACTTTCGAGCCGACGAGTTCTCCTGGCCAGATGCCCTATCTGTGAAACCTGACTTCCGCAGGGCCGGCCAACAAACGCTGGGCTCGCTGCATCGACTGGCGCAAAACAACGATGCGTACAGTTTCAAGGATAAAGAAGAGGACAAAAGCCGCGAACGGCCCTATCTCTGGGCATACGTCGTCTTCACGTACTTCTTCGTTGCCCTGACACTCTATACCATCAATTGGGAGACCTTTCGTATCATCGATTTGCGACAGAAATACCTTGGATCCCAATCGACCGTTTCAGACCGGACCTTTCGCTTAACCGGCATTCCGGAAAAGCACAGATCGGAGCAGAAGCTCAAGGATTTGATCGAAAAGCTCGAAATAGGTCTTGTCGAATCAGTAACCTTGTGCAAACAATGGAAGCGTCTGGACCAATTGGTCGCGAAGCGAGATAAATTACTTCGTAAATTGGAAAGTTCATGGGCGGTATACCTGCGGACGCATCAGGCTGAGCAAAAGCAGAATGAAGACTCAACGCAGATGGGGGACAGGAGCGATAATGGGGAGCATGTATCTGGGATCAACGGTGACGAAGAAGCTGCAGAGAATACTCGATTACTTACTAGCGAGACGGCGCAGCCACATTCTTATGAAGGCCATCGCCCTGAGACCACGATTCGATATGGCCCTTTGCTTCTACGGAGTCGCAGAGTCGATGCCATTGATTATTACGAAGAAAAGCTACGCCGGATAGACGAGCAAATTCTTGAGGCCAGGAGAAGCCAGTATAAACCCACAGATACGGCACTTGTCACCATGGATTCTGTCGCATCCTGTCAGATGGTCATACAGGCTAGAATAGATCCTCGACCTGGCCGATTTCTGACGAAGCCGACACCTTCACCATCCGATCTCGTATGGATGAACACGTATACGCCACGAGGCATTCGTCGACTGAAATCTTGGGCCATCACGCTCTTCATCACCGTCCTCACCTTAGCCTGGATTTTCCCAACAGCTTTCTTAGCGACTCTACTTAGTTTCTGCTCGATTCAGGAAATCCTGCCCTCGTTCGCGGAATGGCTCAGTGACCATCCGCTCATCAAGTCACTAATTCAGAACAGCGTGCCAACCCTTGTGGTTTCTTTGCTGAACGTATCGGTTCCGTTTCTGTACGATTGGCTCTCGAATCATCAGGGAATGGTCTCTCACGGCGATGTGGAGCTATCTGTCATCTCCAAAAATTTCTTTTTCACTTTTTTCAACACGTTCTTCGTCTTTGCTGTATCCAAGACCGGATCTACGTTCTTTACCGTTTTGCCCGAACTCCTGAAAGACACGAGTCAGATTCCGAAGCTCATTGCCGAAGACGTTGAGGAATTGTCGATATTCTACATATCTTTCATTATTCTCCAGGGCATCGGTCTCATGCCCTTCCGAATCCTTGAAGCCGGTAGTGTGTTCCTGTATCCCATTTCTCGATGGCAATGCAAGACGCCGCGGGACTACAGTGAGCTACAAAAGCCTCCAGTGTTTCAATACGGCTTCTACCTACCAACAGCGCTGCTTGTCTTCAACTTGTGCCTGATTTACAGTATTCTTCATTGGGGATTTGCCATTCTCCTTTTTGGAATCATTTACTTTGCGCTCGGGTACTTCACATTCAAATACATGTTGCTGTATGCTATGGATCAGCCTCAACATGCTACTGGCGGCGCGTGGCGTATCATCTGCTATCGCATCATCGTTGGCCTTGTGGTTTTCGAGACTGTCATGGTCGGGCAGATCGCATCTTCGCAGGCGTTTGTGCAGTCTGCCGCAGTCATCCCACTTATTCCTTTCACAATTTGGTACACGTATTACTTCAGACGACGGTTTGAGCCTTTGACGAAATATATTGCTTTGAGGGCCATCAAAATTGGCGGCTTGGGTGGTGACGAAGGCCATTCGGAGGATGCTGTGGAGGATGTCTCTGATGAGGACACGCCACACTTCCATCAACAGCTCTTGCGGAGGGGGAGTACTCTGGATGAGTTCAAAGAGAGAGGCCTGACATTTGTCAATCCAAGCCTATTCACACCGTAAGCCCCATGACCTACATTGACAAAAGCTCGAAGTGAAGGGACTGCCGGGCAATCCCAGCAACGCTGAAGTGCCACTTGCCGCGTTGCACCGGTGTCCTCTGCCGCTCAACGTTCTGTGCTAACGGTTAACAGTTTGCAGCAGCCTTGGATCTACCGAGATCCGCCGCCGCCGCCCTCGACAACGGACGACGAGACTACGACGGGCAGCGGTCGATCACAGGGCCAGCCTGCGATAATTCTGCCGAACCCTGATAGTTCGCTGGGAATTGGGGACGACAACGTGTGGATCAACAGCTCGGCTAGGGGCTCGTGATGCGTCTCCCGTCTTCTGTCTTCCGTATGTTATTGTATATTTGGGTCATCCTCCAGTGACGCAAAGGATTGGGTCCCCTGGACGTCAGGCAATTGATTAAGCGTGAAGCTCGGTTTGCATTGTCATGGAAACACAACGTCGGATACATAGTATACCGCTAGTAATAAGCATAAGCTTCAAATTGGTATATACATTCCATTGCCGATAAGTCCTCGGCCACGACAAAGTCGAACGTTCATGACATGAATGAAAGCTTTGATGCAAGCGCGAATTCGTTTGCAAGCTAGTGAGCTCTACCACATGTATACACATCAATTGATGATCAGATGCTACTAGTGTTCGTTCCAGAATAGTGCCCGTGACTTGTCATATAGAAGATGTAGGGAGGTTTAAGCTGTTGCAACCGTGATCTGTCTAGACATTGCGAACTGGAAGAGAAGCCTCCTGCCGCAGCCCCTTGGTCAGCAGATTTTTACAAGTTGCGCCATTGCTGATCTCTTCAGCATTGCGGAATGTACAATCCGCAATCT
This sequence comes from Aschersonia sp. MBC 735, assembly GCA_030783925.1. Taxonomy (NCBI): domain Eukaryota; kingdom Fungi; phylum Ascomycota; class Sordariomycetes; order Hypocreales; family Clavicipitaceae; genus Aschersonia; species Aschersonia sp. MBC 735. Next base: position 7,123 of record JARJRV010000408.1, on the reverse strand, counting down.
CCGCCAACGCCTCCTGTGTGAAGAAGGCCTGATGTCCACAGACCAACACGTTGTGAAAAGTAGTCAAGCGCATGAGGACATCGTCGTGAATGATCTCGCCTGAATGATCGTCATAAAATAGCGAGCCTTCGTCCTCGTACACATCGAGAGCCAGACCGCCCAAACGCCTGGACTTGAGCGCCTTGATAACGGAGGCGCTGTCGATAAGGCCCCCTCGCGACGTGTTCACGAGCATAGCCCCCCGCTTCATCTGGCCCAACGTCTCGTCATTGATGATGTGACGCGTCGACTCAGTCAACGGGCAGTGTAGGCTGATGATGTCGCTTTCTTCAAGGAGCTGATCGAGGGCCACGTACTCGCCGAGCTCTCTAAACGTCGCTGACGGAAAGGGATCATGCGCAAGCACGCGACATCCGAACCCTTTCATGATCCGAGCGGTGGCGACGCCGATTTTTCCCGTGCCTATGAAGCCGACAGTCTTGCCGTGAAGCGTGCGGCCGAGGAGTCCGTCGAGCGCAAAGTTCCCCTCGCGGACGCGGTTGTAGGCGCGGTGCGTGTTTCTGTTCAGCGTCTGGATGAGCGCGACGGCGAACTCAGCCACCGCCTCGGGCGAGTAAGAGGGTACATTGGCTACAGAGAGGCTGTGCTTCTCGGCGGCTGCGAGGTCGACGTTGTTGTAGCCGGCGCAGCGTAGGAGGATGGCTTTGACGCCGTTGTGGGCTAGAGACGCGATGACGCTGCCTGTCACGGAGTCGTTCACGAAGACGCATACCGCGTCGGCGCCATGAGAGAGGGACGCTGTGTCGTACGTCAGAGACACATCGTGGTAAACTACTTCAATATCGTCTTTGGATCGGGCGGCCTTGGCGGCTTCAAAGTATTTTCTGTCGTAGGGCTTGGTACTGAAGAGGGCGAGCTTCATGCTGGCGTTGTGGTGTGTTTCCTGGGACTGGATGGTGTGAAAGCATCGACTTTGCGAATGAGGATCGCAAGACTTGGGCGGCTCCGCTTCTTGGGCATTCGCGCATCTAGTCAGACTCAAAGGGTGATTGAGGGGAATTCCAAAGGGTGGCGGCTGGCTGGCCACGACTTTCGTCGTGTTGCATCATTGGGTCCCACACGCCGTCGTTGTTTTGAGGGCGACGTTGGATACTGGGCCTGCACCGCGCTTCCATTTTCTCGGGATGCTGGATGGGCAAATGACGAGGAGGAGGCTTTCGATATTATTCCTGCACAAAGTACTCAAGTGTTGGTGACACTTGTGCCAACTATTCACCAAAGGAATATTGACTCAACTGCTGATGGTTTACAAGCAGCGGTTTCATGTAGGTATCTTCTGCACATAAATTCTGCTCAAAAATACAAGCACCTGATATGTTGTCTGAAGTCCCCCAGCATCAGCAACCGGAGGGGCACTCTTCTGCCGCAGAGACCTGTCGGGCAAGTGTGCGCAGCTGGCAGGTGGCAGTCGGAAGGTGCGACCAGCTGCATACTCAGAGGTGACTGTTTCTGGTCTGCTTCATCTTCTTCCTTCACTGTTTTTGCTTGTTGATAGACAACTATTCGCATCATGGCTCCAAAACGCGACACTGACCCATCATCTGCTGAAGTACAATCTCTCGTTCAAGAGATTGAAGAAATTATCGGCCCAGTCACTGACGACAAGGCCACTGAGCTGCGCTCTGCCCTCAAGGTTCGAGGCTCCTTGCACCCCGATCCGGATCGACCCTCTCATGATCAACCTGGACTGATTTCTGCGTCTGTCTCTTTTCTCTCCCTTGTGGAACACTTCAGAGCACCATGGCTAAGCAACATGAGACGATAAGAGAGCACTCGTTTCAGATCGTCAAGTTGCAGAATCTAGATGTGCAGCGGCAGAAGAAGCAAGACGAGCTTGAGGCTTGCAACCGCGAGATGAAGAATGATCTACAAAATGCCATACAGCGGTATACCGATAATCAACTAGAAGTGGCACAAGAAATGAAGAGCCTCTTCGAGGAAATCGTTTATCTGAAGAGCAGGCTGGCTGGCTTTGCTGTCGATTTCTATAGTTCCCCTGAGCCCGCGTCCAGGAACCGTCACGATCAGCGGCTAGCAGTGGCACCGGTAGCGTCGCCGCCACCGCCACCGCCCCCGGCGCCACTTGTCAACACCGAACGCCAGGCGTTCGAGTCGGTGCTGGATGACTTTATTACAAGGCATCAGAAACCCCTTTTGCTGACTCTTCTGGTATAAATCACTTCCCATCCTCCCGAGGCAGCCTTCGAAGCGCTGACTCTCTGAAGCGAGCTTTTGCACAGTCTCAGATGGCCGATTCGGGTCAGATTTCCCAGGCAGCAAGCGGTCAGCTCAAGGGACGACCGTTGGAATAGCGGCTTCTAGAGGACGACTGAGATCTTCGAGTTTGACTTTGGCAACGCTGTATGCGCAAGCTGGTGGGTGGCAGATATATTGTGTCGCCATCGGATTCATCGAGTGTAAATACCTCTAATCGTATAGTCTTTCTTTGGACCGTGGACAGTATACTCAATGTGCCAGTCTTTGAGATTGACGGCGTCGAATACAAAACTGTATCTGACGTTGTAATAGTCTTCGACACAAAGGTGGCCGGCTTTGGCCATCCAGCCCTTGTCAAGCCCGTCGCTCGGCTGAAGAAATTCGATTTCGTGAAACAGATAATCGGCACATTTAAGCTCATCCGGCTTGACAAACCAGACGCTTAAGCACTCTCTCTGCTCATCGAACCTCCATATATACCGCCTTGTGGCACGAAACCCGTAGCCCTGGTCCGTTTTAAACTCGCCGTCTTCGATGTATAGATACTCCAAGGAAACGTCCGGCTCCGTCCGCTCATTTGCTCCCTGCTTGGCGCATTGCAAGCCATCTGTCATTCCGTCTCGGAGTAGAAATTTTGCCGTGCCACTAAAATGACCGCTTGGATGCGAGGGAAGCCTGCTCGTCAGGTCTCGCTCGAGCTTCCAAGTACCCAGAAGACTTCTGAAGACTGCGCGAGGAACAAAACGCGGGGTCGTCAGACCGTCAATAGCTACATGAATGGTGTCTCGTCCTGATTTTTCTGCTTGCTCCCTTGCATAAGGATCATCTGATGGCGCGGGATACCGCGATGGAGTGAGCACGTCGAGGGGGAGTTTATTGTGCGAGAGGGATGGGACAAGATCAAGCGGCGGGTCGAACCTCGGTATCGAGAGCGCTTCTGCAAATTCCTGCATCAGGAACGGGTAGTCGCCCATAGGAAATTGCGCCACTCTTGGATCATCACGTAGCCCGAGCGTTCGCTGGATCGAGCCGTCTTCACCCAATTTCTGCAGCATGGGCTGACTTAGGCCATTGGACGACCAGTACTCTGCCAAGAAACGAGCTTGCATCTGCATGACACCCCAATAGGGAGATCTGTAGAAGCCCACGAAGCCCAAATTGGGTACGTCTGGGTGATGAGTGCCGTGGAAGGCCAGAGCGAGCGGCTGTCTGGAGTGTCTTGGCGAGTGATGAAGTTTTTGGAGAGTATCCTCCGGTAGGTAGCTTAAGCAGGGGGACGGGTCGAATCCAGTGGCAAGAATGACGGCTACTACATTGTCGATTCCGCTGCCGTCGACAAGCGTCGCCACTTGGCCTTCTAGGGAAGCGAACTTGCCGTTTTTGAGTCGGATGAGGCCGGATCTGACAAAGTCGCAATACCAATCACTAGCCGCCAGATAAGGGGGCTTGGTCTTGACGTCGTCTGAGATGCGGAGAAGGGGGGAGAAGGCAGACTGGTCAGAGCCAAGGGAAGCCTCAAAGATGCCGTGAAGTGTCTGGGCAGCCGACTCATCAATATGGCCAGATGTATTCACCAGGGGAGGAGGTCTGTTGCTTAGATTGTACGCGGGAAAGTCTAGAGGTAGAAACGGTGCTGCCGCAGCTTTTGGCTAATCCGTAGTTGTTAAGTCAATAATGAGCAGACGAAGGACCGAGGATCAGCACTGAACCGGTGGTGTCCATGGTTCATTTCAAGCGGAGATGACGGAGGGAAACTTACTTCTGGAGACGTGTACAAAGGAAGCACCCACATTGGGCCCTGGACGAGATGGTGGACGGAACATTGCTCAATGCCAGCGATGGGAAATGGTTCAGGAGAGTTCGACGCGGAAGACAGATGGGTAGCAATAGTGCTCGAGATCTCGACACCCGACATCTGGCCGCCAATGACGAGAATTGTGCCCTTGGCAGAGCGACTGTTGCGAAATAGCGTCTCGAGGTCGCGATATTGGCTGCTGTGGATAACAGGGACAGGCGCGGAAGGCGACGTCGAGATACCAACAGGAATGATGGGTTCGCCGAAGTACCCAGACGCAACCAAGAGATACTGAAAACTCTGCACGTGTTCTGCTCCTTGCGCTTGGAGACGGACATTCCACCCATCTCCTTGCCTGTCCGGCTTTGCTTCGACAAGGCGCGTGCTGAGATGCAGGTTGAAACCTGGATGCGAGGCCAGGTATGTATCCAGATACCGCTCCAGATAGCGACCGACTTGCCATGCTCTGGGCAGCTGAGGTGCTTCTTTTTCCCAAGCGAGATCGCTGAACTGTACAGTGTGCTTGCTCTGGTTGGCCACCATGAGGGGGTGAATCTGGCGACTGGTGTCCGTCTTTGAGGCTGGCCATAACCCCCCGATATGGCCCTGTGCATCGAAGACGCTCACTTTGTACTCTCCTGGCGGAGCATTATGAAGAAGCGTCTTGGCCGCAACCAGACCAGCTGGTCCGGCTCCTGAGAGGACGGCTTGTCAGATGTGACTGACAGTGCGGATTGCTTGCTTCATCATACACATCGGAAATCAAGAACATGCACATACCGACAATGCAGACTGATTTAGACATGTTTGTAGAAGCGTTACGAAAGATTTCCCGAATCATGTGCAGAATCAGATTATAGCAAGAACACACACCGTCATCTTATGAGCAAAGAGTTGAGGTGCTGGTTCGGCAACGTCGGCGTCGGGCGCCCACGGGTTCATCTTCATGGCACAATTACATAAGCCTCCGCGCAGGTATGAGGATCCGCGCGGAGGCGTCGCCACGCCCTTGATTGTGGATTTTGTGTAAACTTGTCCCAAGTCGGATGGACACGATCCAGGACGAAACGAAACGAAAGTACTTGACGTGCATGCTGTAGGGATGAACAGAGATGCAACATGAAGTCCCTTGGGTGCTGCGTGCGTCCCTCCGTTGCCGCCTGCCGACCTGCGGCTCCCACGTCCCGCGCGGCACGCTCCCAAAAGCTACTTCAGTAGCTGGCAGCACCCAATGAGACGCCCGCATGCTCCTCGCAGCGTTTCAATTATGTCGTCATCCAGTTTGATCGTGACGAAACACGCCCAAAAAAGGGGTGTTGACAGCTGTGCAGAGCAAACGACGAGGCTGGAGCTGATTGACTGAAAGTCCTTTCTTTCTCGTTTCATTTCATACTCCTGCCATCCATAAGTACTGTTATTGTTGTTGTTGTTGCGAGCAGTGCTCTGCGTCGCTCGACCAGCCTGCGCGTAAACCGCCAGAAAAAACTATGGCCTCCTCTCATCACGTCCTGCTCATCGGCGGCCACGGCAAAATCGCCCAGCTGCTTACCCCGCTGCTGCTGAAGCGATCATGGACCGTGACCAGCGTGATTCGCACCAAAGACCAGGCCCCGACTATTGAGAAGCTTGGCAAGGACTTGCCCGGGAAATTGAACGTACTGATCAGCAGTGTTGCCGATGTGACTACGCAAGAAGACGCCGCTGCTATTCTTGAGGACGTCAGGCCGGATTACGTAGCATGGAGCGCTGGTGAGACTTCATTAATATGTTGTATCTGCGAATGCGACGATGAAGCTAATCCGAATGTTCATGTAGGCGCGGGCGGAAAGGGCGGCCCTGAAAATGTGTGTTCTCTTCTAGGATGGAAACGCCTCGCTCGTGTAACGATTTGGCTGGTGCTGACAGGCGACGGCAGACGTTCAAAATAGATCGGGATGCCGCCATCAATTTCGTTCATGCTGCGGCAGACGTTCCCTCCATCACCCGCTTCTTGCTCATCTCATACAACGGCTCCCGACGAACTGGTGCACCCTGGTGGCCTGCAGGAGAGTGGGACAAATATAACAAGGAAGTGAACCACGGTGCTCTTGCGACCTACTACCAGGCCAAGATTGCCGCTGATGAAGTCTTGTATGAGACGTCCAAGAAGAGCTCTACCCTTGTCGGCGTCAATCTGCGTCCTACCACTTTGACCGATGAACCGGCCGGCAAGATCGAGTTTGGAAAGTCGAAGCATATCACGGGCAAGGTCAGTCGCGCAACTGTGGCGGCTGTAGCTGACGCGTTGCTGGCTGCAGACGGCGTCAAGAATTCTTGGCTGGATATGCGAGATGGTGAAGATGATTTGGGGGCGGCCGTGAAGAAGGCTATTGTGGAAGGCGTGGACGCAGCAGAAGGGGAACCATTTTTCTGAAGCCCAAACGTAATGCCACGCACCGGAGTACGGAAAAGAGTCACGATGCCAACACAGCATTTGACCATGTTTGGGAAGGAAATAAGAAAGTGCAATGAAGCACACCCGTGTAGCAGCTGTATGAGTACTCCGTATAGTCGATCCTTCTCTTGATGACGTCTGGGCAGGCCAAAGCAGCCATGCATCCAGTTGTGAGCAACTAGTAGTATCCGCGGTGGAGAGCACGGGATCTCGCTGCGATGCAGTCCAATACACGGCAAACAGAACACGGATCCCCGGTTGAAAAAAAATATGAAGTTTGCGAATGGTTCAGCCGCACTTCCCGTTGGGCATTTTGCTGCGCCAGAGCTGCGAGACCGGCCGTGAATGCCAGTCAAGATACTGGGTTCCGGAAGCTTCACTTTCGAATTTCCCCAATGAGGTGTAACTTCAGTCATCATCATCATCCGCGGCCTACATGATTCCTCAACTGCGAAAAGCTCCATGTCACCATCTGCAACGACGAAACCCCGGTAGCTGGCAGTCAGGCAGTCACGAGTTGCTTCGTCTCTCGTTCCAGAAGCATGTTATCGCCGCCCTCCCGCCAGATCCCATCATCAACCCCATCCATCCTATGACGGCTTGAATACCTGAAAGTG
>JARJRV010000407.1:0-12512 GCA_030783925.1 Aschersonia sp. MBC 735 | reverse complement strand
GTGCATCGATCCGGGGAAATTTCGTCAAGAGACAGTCTCTACCATCACCCGGTCGCCTGAACATCACACTCCTCGAGGATGCCTTATGCAGGCGGCGACGAGATTTCACATCTCGATACGAAGACCGAGCTAAAAGGTGCAAGGCTCTTTTGTGTCCTCCCTGCGACACCGGATGTTAGGGACGGGCCTCACATTACAGCATGCTTGTGTCCAATCCTACCATCAGGGCGGTTGAAACGATTGCCGGCGATTCAATGGCGGACCAAGGTGTATTAAGTGGCAGCATAAATAAGGAGCCGAGTGATTTGTATTCATCAATGAGGCTTTTCCAAGTATCCCAATGCCCGAACGCCGTGACATGGCAAACGCTCTGACGCCAGGATAATGAACAACATTCGCAATTAGGAAAGAAGCAAAGACCGGTCTCTTCCAACTCCAAGGCAGCACTGCAGCTGCTTGCCTTACTTTCTTGACGCCCCAAAATTTGTCCTCTTTTTTCCCGCCCCAGTGTCGTTCTCACTATCTTCCACCTCCTTGTCCGTCGTCGCCGCCGGGGTCGCCTTCTTCTTGGGCTTGCTCTTGTTACCCGCCGCAGACGAAGGTGTCCCAGTATCCCGGAAAGAGGCGGACACTGGCGTCGGCGTGTGGGAGACGGGCGTCGATCCAGGCGTCGAGTCCTATTTGTGCCGTATGTCAGCGCCAGAAGCCAAATCCCTTACTTTCAAGGGAGAACAGTCAAGAGCAGTCGTCTTTACCCCGTTGTTCGGTCTGTATGAGATGGAAGACTTGGAAAATACGCGATTTTGGTCTGCAGGGCCAGCTTTTCGCCGTTGTGCCGCCGCGCCGCTCGTTCCCTTCATGTAGTTGTCGAAACCTGTGATGATGTTCCCGCTCGGTGTACTTTCGAGGTAGGACGCTTCCTTGGTGATAATGGTCTCCTCGACTTGGTTCTGCTCAATGACGAGAAGGTCAGAGAAGGTAAGCCGGACGACCCCGCCGCACGCGGAAAGGTTCTTCAGTTTGCGCTCCGATGTGAGCCGCCGGACAACAAGACTTACCAGCCGCTTTTCGAGGAGTCTTCGTTTCTCGATGAGCTCACGGACTTTGGCCTGCGACTTCTTATATTCTGCGAGCGTTGGTAGGGGCCCATCGGCAGGGCTTGGTTTGTTGTCGGCCATGAGCGCGTGTGAGCGATGACGAAAGTCTCGATGGTGAGATGGTGATGTTGCTGCGATAGCGCTGAGTGTGGACGCCTTGGGGTGTACAGTAGCTATCTGTGATAGCGATCGACCTTCCCCCGAAGGCCTGTCGACTGCTGCGTCTCCGCGCCTACGCAAGGTTGTCGTTTGAGTTCGTCGATAGCTGCGCGGAATGAAGAAGGCCAGACATGCTGGTCAAGAAATTGGATCGACCCAGCTCCCTACACAAAGTTCACACCGTGCTTATTAATACATCTCGCACCGTGGCTAGCCTTGTACCCCATTCGCACACTGGACCACATGACTAACCGCGAAGGACATCTTGCTCACTGGAGTGTATTAATCAGGGTGCAAAATGAGGAAACCCTCAAGAAGTCCGCTGTATTTGACCGCGTTAGGTATTCCCTTTTGTCCCAAAGGCACCCATACATCTTCTGCCATTTGGCTCGAAATGTCTGGCCCCATTTGGCTACATGATCGTGCCCAGTTCTTTGTTTTCAGAAGGCCTGGCAGGTCAAGTTGAGCCTCACGGCTGTCTCTGACAATTAAAAAATGGCAGCATTTGAGCGCTGTATCAAAGACGAGGGGCTGTATATGGTTTTCAAATCCACTCAATCACCGTCAACTTATCGGCCAGTATCATCGAAAGATGTCTGCCAACCAGTATGATGGGGGTCTGGAAGGCGTCTCGTAAGCCGAGCCTTCGTTCTGAATTACGCAGGTATACCCGCTAGCATTCAATTATGTTCTCCTTTATATGATCTGTCAAGATTAATTCATGGCGACCCACTATCATCTCGAAGCCTTTCATTGGCAATTTTGAGGCGTCATGTTGTTGGTGACGCCGAAGAACTGTTCCGCTTCACACCTCGATGGTCATTCCCTCTATGGGATCTCTGTTGCGAGTAACGTCTTCTGTTTACCCGATGATCTGATTCTTCGGGATCGTCATCATGGTGATGCCTTCTTCGCCGCTTCGCCGCTGCCGACTTCCTAGCACGACTACGTGATCTTGACCTGCTGCTTCCCTCTGACACCGATGGCGAACGTCGCCTACGCCGGGTAGGTGATTTGCTGCGCAGGTCGGCGTGCCTTCGTTTCTGTGTCGTAGAGCTACGAGTGGATGAGACGGAGCGAGATCTGCGCGAATGCTCAGAGCGCCGATTTTGGTCCCCTCGCCTGGGGTGTCGCTCACGCAACTCTTCCTCGAGTGGGGACCTTGATCTCTTGCTAGAGACAGGGTGTCTGGATGAGGAGAGTCTTCGGCGTCGGGGGCTCTGAGAGGCGCGGCTCCCGCCAGATTGGCTAAGTTGGCGTGGCCGGGACCGATTCGACCCACTACTACTGGAGGAATGACTGTAACGCCGTTGTTTTTCGCGGCCTCGGTCACGTCGAGCATGAGGAACATAGCTATCGCACCCGTAGGCGTCCCGAGAGCCTCGAGCATGCTGCGCCATTCGACGATCATGTGCGCCTTCGCGGTCACGATCTCCTCGATGAGAGCGATGGTCAGAACCAGGATCGCCGCGTCGTCCCTGCCAAGTGTCGTTCCGGTGGTTTGCTCGATCCCGCCGGGCCCGTTGATCAAGGTCCGCTTTCTCTCGATCCTTGCGGTCACCGTCCTCCCGACGCCTTCGCGCTTCATCAGCAGCTCTGTCGGCATCGATCTGATCAATGTCAGTGGAGCAGGCAATATGAACGAATCAGGACAATGCTCACCTTTTCCTGGATCAACTCAAGCTTCTTAGCTTCGAGAAGCTCCTTGGGCACGCCTTGAGGATTGCCCTGCGCACTCAAGAGCAGGTTCCATAGTTCTTTGCAAAAAGGTGCGGTGTCCTTATCCAAAAATCCAGTCAACTGAATTTGTAGGGCTTTGACGTCGGGCTAGCAACACCGTCGTCAGCATTGGGGAAAGACCGATGGCCGACTTGATCGAGGATGGCGTACGTGGCGAGAACCCTCGATCAGGTTGAAACAGAGCTCAATGACGACATCGTCCTCATTGCCAAGGATATCGGAAATCTTGTTTGCGATCCATCTAGGAGGATAAAGTCAGCTTTGGGGGCTAAAATTGTTCTCACGTTAATGGCTCACTTTTTCATGACCTGCAGGTTGACCTTCTGCATGTCAACCTTTTGATTGAACTGAGGGGGAAACTTGGTCGACTTGAGGAGCCGTGCGTCGACCTTAGACGCCATGACTGGCGGTGTTGACGATGCCACGGCGATACGATCTGGTATGCATGGGGCGACGGAAGGAGGAGGGTGGAAACGTGATGTCCGCAGAAGAGTATGGGATAGAGGACGTCGCGGTCGAAAATAGACGTAATCCGGGATAGCGCGCACAGGCCACGGTGGGCGGGTTGCAGCTGAAGCCTGCAGCGGGCGAGTGGGTGTGATGTTAGTGGCTGTTTCGTGGTTCAAGGCCCTCGAAGACTTTCGACCTGCACGACTTCCAGATCAGCCAGGGCCTGCCTGCCAATGCTGCGCCACAGCTTTGCCCACACGGAAGGTTGATAGCCAGCCGCCACAAAGGACCCTACGACGTGACTGGCACGTCCCGCGAGGCGGCAGCTTCTGGCTACTAGGCAGAAACCCCGCGTTCAAGCTACATGGCTTGAAATCCTCCCCGCATCAAATAGGGGTAGCTAATCGACAACGTTGACCAAGTCTACCATTCCAAGGTGCTTTCCAAGTTATCGGCTCGGCTCGATCAAGGAAAGATGAACAATCTGCATGCACCGACCGTCCCGTCTGGTTTATTCAGCAGCAACGCCAACAATGGCAGCGCGGGGCATCTGAGCTTTGGAGAGTTGCAGCGCAGGAAGCTGGCGCTCGAGGAAGAGCTCAAGGCTCTGGGAGCAACGCTTGAATCTGTATGCAATCAGCCGCGTACGAATACACCAATGCGCTTTTGGCACGCTAACGCGAATCTCAGCATGGAGTGACCATGGACACATCCCTTCTGACCAGAGATGGCTTTCCGAGGTCCGACATTGACGTGGCTCAAGGTATGACCGGTTTCTGAAGTTGATTGCCCGAATCACACAAGCTGTGATCAACTGACAGAGCGCAGTCCGCACCGCGCGAGCAAGAGTCATCCATCTCCGAAATGATTACAAAGACATCATGGCTCAGCTCGAGAAGCATTTGCACGAACACTTCGCGAGCTTGGACGACACTGAAGAGACACATGTTTCTACAAACGGCAACGCTGCTTCTGTTTTGCCAGACTCCGAGACCAGTGTGCCAGACGAACCATTTGCAAAGGTCGACGTTGTCGCCCTCGGCAGCCCAGCGGACCTCGCCGGCCTCAAGGAGGGCGACATCATCCGCAGTTTTGGTGACGTAAACAAGGCTAATCACGATAATCTCAAGAAAGTAGCTGAGTGCGTACAAGGAAATGAAGGGGTATGTTCCACCGTCTGGTGCGTGCATTTTCAGGCTGCTAATGGACTCGCAGATTCTTATTCCCGTTCAAATATCACGGAATACGGGCACATCTGAGCGGCAAGAGTTGCGGCTGACTCTCACACCAACTCGGGACTGGGGTGGCCGTGGCATGTTGGGTTGTCGTGTACTTCCGCTATGACAGGTTGAATCTCTCCCACGCTTTCGCCTCAGTCGACGATCGCGCCGAGGGCATGCAGCGGAACGAAGAAGGTTTGGCCTGTGAGCGAGCCGGCAACAGTCGAACTTTTGCATCGTATGTTGGTCGTTCAGTTCACACCTGGATTTGAACGTCTACGACGTACTAGGTCAGTAAATCATCGAGTCTGCCAGCAACTTGCGTTGCACGTGTAGGACACCGGAGCATTGCGTCGTTTCATTACAATTCACTCTAAGATACCAAGTATTTTGTCTATTTCATTCATGAAGATGTACACCAAGCAATTTTGCTTTACCCGCACTGGCCATCGTTTGGTACGAACTACAGATGCCCTGCAAGAGATGAAGATTGCAGTCCAAAAAGCTTGGGTGGAAATTGGCGGCAGAGATTGCCTAGCTTCTTGCGTTCAGATGACGCCTTCAAGCAAACAACACGGCGAAGGCTCAAGAGCCTGTGGGACCTTTCTGCGTCTTCTGGGAAGCCGATGCGAGGATAACCCGAGAGTATAGCTAGGTGCCGGGGCATTTTATGTGACGCTTTCATCTATTTCGAAGAGGTACACTCTACAAATGCATAACCTGCTGCAGCAGCAATAAAGCTCACCGTGTTCCTCTCTGAATGGCTGCTGTGCTTTTCGGCTAGTGGCGTTTAGACATGCCGCGCCTGCTAGTGTGGCTTCTGATTGGGACCAACATAAAATGACATCACGTGCGTGAGCCCGACCTCTAGCCGCGAATTTTTCGCCCTCTGCTGGGTTGCCCTGGCCCATGTTAGATTCCCCGCCGACTCTCAAAACATCGAGGCCGACCATCTTCGTGCAAGTTTGTCTCCGCGGTTCAGCCCACGTCAGTGAGACCCAAAGGTATCGTCAGGCCGCCGTTTAACTCCATCCTCAAAAGCTGCTCCTTCGCCTGACGCATCTGCTGGATTCTTTTGCCTTTTGATTATTCCGTCGTCATCGTGTGCACGCTGACGCCAATCACGCAGAACCTCGCTTTCCCACATCGCTGTCCAATCATCGGATCGAACATCGAATCGCAATCATGACCGAACAACAACAAACCCCAACCTTCAAGCTCGTGCTTGTCGGTGATGGTGGCACTGGAAAGGTTCGTATTTGTGAAGCCCTTTCAATCTCACGCAGCCTAGACTCCATCCCTCTCATCACACTGGCCTTCGCCCCCCCCCCCCGTCCCGTCCGTGAATGAGATGGTGCTTTTCTGACATTGATGCTGACCTTTCTCCCGCTTTAGACCACTTTCGTCAAGCGCCACTTGACCGGAGAGTTCGAGAAGAAGTACATTGCTACCCTTGGCGTCGATGTCCACCCTCTCGGCTTTACGACCGTAAGTGACGACGCCTTGACGAGCATAGAAGACCGAGATTACCCCGCTAACCCCTACAAGAACTTCGGTCCCATTCAGTTCGATGTGTGGGACACTGCCGGGCAAGAGAAATTCGGTGGCCTTCGCGATGGTTACTACATCAATGGCCAGTGCGGCATCATCATGTTCGACGTGACATCCCGTATCACCTACAAGAACGTCCCGAATTGGCATCGTACGTCTTGAGTATCCAGAATCGAACAAAGACTGCGCGCAACATGGACGGCTAACAGCGAACAGGCGATCTCGTGCGCGTCTGCGAGCTTATTCCAATCGTCCTCTGTGGCAACAAGGTCGACGTGAAGGAGCGAAAGGTCAAGGCCAAGACCATCACTTTCCATCGCAAGAAAAATCTCCAATACTACGACATTTCTGCCAAATCGAACTACAACTTTGAAAAGCCGTTCCTCTGGCTCGGCCGCAAGCTCGTCGGCAACCCTAGTTTGGTATGACTCGCCGATCTCCGATGTACTAAGCAAGATACTAATTATTCACCAGGAATTCGTTGCCGCCCCCGCTCTTGCCCCCCCAACCGCCGCGGTGGATGAGGCCTTAATGGAGCAGTATCGCCAGGAAATGAATCGTGCTATCGAGCAGCCTTTGCCTGGGGAGAACTCTGACGATGATCTGTAGATGGTCATGCCGTCAATTAGATAGATGTCGATGTTGACCAGGAAATTCTTCGAAATGAGACGATCGGGCGTCACTGACTGCGTTATCAAGGTTGGCGTGCAGTCTGGAGACGGTTTTCCGTAGACTAGGGAGCTTCGATACAGCTTTAAAGAGCGTAAATGATTGGGCAACTTCATGCTCACAGGGTGGAACAAGACGGCGAGATTGTTGCCCAAAGCAAGTGCAGTCGTATCTCCCATAGATCACACAAGAAAGCCTGATGTTTGTTAGTAGAACGGTTCATCGGGTCTTCCAATACAAGTGCTCCGTAGTCTGTTTCTCAGTATTTTTCCCGTGGGATCACAGAGGCAAATTTACGTTGAATGGCAAGTGGTGACGTCAATCTATGTATCTTTACCCAGAAATTGGCACGACCACATTCAAAGTGTTTCTACGTGAAATCAAACTTATCGAATTACACATGGAGTGAACCAGCAAACACATTCGCTTTTACGCACATGTGTACTCCAACATACGCACGTACATTGTGTGGACATGGGAATTGACCATGCTCATGTCTATGTGTGCTGCAAGTTGTTGACCCCAGGCCCTGCATATGGTAATAGTCTCAATTTTCTGAATTGTCTTGATAATATGATGGACGCTCTGAGTGTAACCATTCTAAATGGAGTGGGGCCAACGACGACAACAAAGCAGGAGGAAACGGGGGTCAAGTTTGAAATGAAAGAGGACAACGTTCCATCAAGACGTGAGCAATAATCATTGGGGGGAGAGGCAAGATAGGACTGATTGGCGCGGATGGATTTGAGTACGCGCAAGAAGTACTAGCTTGTGGCATGGAAAGTCTTACCACGCTGTGATGGCGTCGGGAGCTGCCATACGAGAATCCCGAACCGCGAGGGTGACGAAAAGTCCAAATCGGCTTTCGAACCACATGAAGAGTCATTATGTTGGTCTCGGCCTCTGCATCGGACTTGCTGCAGGGGAGGGAAAGGGGAGGGGGTGCGTGCAAGGACTTGAATTGGGCCGCGTCGCGTCCAAGAAGTTTGCGGGGCTGGGAAACCGGTGAGGGCCCCCATGATGGGGAACGATGGACGTCCGTCGGAAGAGTCAAACTGCGACGCAAGTGAGGGATGCTTTGAGAATAGATCGTTGTCCGTTGATGTGCGTCATGAAAGGGTGAAAGGGAAATGGCACAAACAAGAGCGATGTCAGAATATATCGTGTCGTGCACGCAACGACTATGAAGCTGCCACTCCAGCAATGCAGAGCAATCATCATGCAAGGCACGCCGCGGCTTGTTGAGGAGGAGGCAGGTTATTAATTGAGCTCTTTGCACGGAGCGCTGTAGCTCGCCTTTGTTGGTAGGGCGTCTGGTATCTACAAGTTGAGAGACTGTCAATTGATACGGCTTTAGATATTATTACCCCAACCACAGTCACAGTGGCCCGATCCGCCGACCGGTACCGTCGTCATTTATGACAGCCTTTACTGTTCTGCCGCGGTTTTACCCTCGCGAACAAGGTCGCGATGGCCATGGGAGCTACGGAGGCCCGAGTACCTGATATGGGGCGGGGGGTCCGTCGTGTGGGCAGCACAAGACACGTTCTAGCCTCGATGAACGACGGACTTGTATTATCGGAGACGGACCAGAGTAATCAGGCACAACCAATGGCCAAAACAAACAATGCGCCGCTGTGGTCCCTCATGCGAAGTCAATGGTAGCATTTCGTTTGCGACAGGGCCGGAGGATGGAGAGCAAAATGAAGGACACGAGAAGAAGGATGCCATCGAACGTCTCCGGCCGACGCAGGCACTTGACGATCCATTAGAAAACAGAGTTACGTTCGGGAGGGGTTGGCCCTGCTCCCACTCAAAGTAAAGCACTTTCCTGATGCACCTGGACGAAAGCAGCCAGTAACGGTATCCGATGGCCCATGTTTTACTGGGGCGAGTCTTGAGCAATTTTGCTTTGTTTGGCGAAGAGAGAAAAAAATAATAATAATAATAGTCGTACCCCTCTCTCCCTGGACGTGCAAAGCGTGTTGACTTGTTTCCTTTTTGGGACATGGCAACGCCCAACGCGCGACGTGATTTGTCGCAACGCCCGCACCTTCTCCATACTTGAACGTACCTGCTTGGAGCGAGCTGGAGCTGGCTGCCCAGTCGTGTGTAAAGCGACTGAGACGGCGACACGCGATGGAATCAAAGCAAAAGTGAGCAAAGTAGACAGTCATTTTCGTCATTGATTTAATCTTCATCATATCTTCATGCTGCACACGCGTGTCTGCGGAGCGGCAGCTGAGCAACAGGGGACACGCGAATTACACGCCCAGTCCCGCCCCTCGGTTTCGGACGTAGGGATTCGATAAAGTATGGATACCCGCATCTATTATACATACTTTAATAAGTACCTTGCTCATTCCTGGGGCCAACTCCACGTCCACGGTCCGCGACCACACACGCCCACGCACACGCACACGCACACGCTTTCTCGTGCTATCGAGTCCCCAAGACTTTTTCATCTCCTCTTACACTTCTCAACTTCCATGTAATTCGTGCTTTTACCGCCACTCTTGTCCATCTTGCATCTCGCCCCTCGACCGGCACCCAGTAATGCCTGTCTCCTCCAGACTGCTTCGAACCACGTCATTGCTCCCTCCTGCAGTCACCACCTCCATAATTCAATGTCGACAACCACCTCACCGACGACGACTGCCCTCTCCGAGCCGCTGCAGCTAACAAGCTCATCCTCTCAACATGAATCATCCATTGCTTCGCCAAGCATACTTGAAAGCACGTTGCTGCAAGATGTCGACAATGAGGCAGAGAAACACCCCAGGGGAAAGAGGAAGCGGACGGCGTACGTCTCGGAAACCCCCATGATGAGTTACAACGTATTGGTCTTGGGCCCTCATGGCTAATGGCGTGGACAACTGATCTAGTGCCAAAGATAAAATGATACTCGAAAGCGCGTACCGGTGCAATCCCAAACCTGATAAGCAGGCGCGTCAGGAAATCGTGGAGCGCGTCTCGCTTAATGAGAAAGAAGTCCAGGTAGGTTGCAGCACATACTCAACGGGGCCTTGCATGCTGGGGTTTCTGGGCCAAGCCACCGTCTTTGCAAAAAAAAAAAAAAAAGAAGGACCAAAAAAAAAACTACCGGATCTGGCATCTCTTCAGGCAGGGACCCGACTGACACGATGCCGAATGATAGATATGGTTTCAAAACCGCCGCCAGAACGATCGGCGCAAGTCACGGCCTCTCTCCCAAGAGGAACTCGCCGCTCTCCGATTTGGGGGCATGCATCACATCACATCAGATCCCGTCGGCTCTCGCAGCAGCATGGTGAATCTGGCCATGGACAGACCTTTCCCGTCATCTGACCCCGGCGCTGCCGCCTCCGTCGAACGAGGGCCACCGTCGCCCAAACTGACAAAGATGAGACCAGACTTCACTCGATCGTACTCCGATGCAGCCATCACGGTGCAAAAGCGAGAGCCGTCATCCTCGCAGGAATCTGACGGCGTCGTTGAACCCATGTCTCAATCCTTCTCAGGTTCCATTGGCTATCTTGCCAACAGGTGGAATACGGGCACCTCGTTGTCCACGCCCTCTGCGTCTACGTCAGACAAAGTTCAGGATAACTCCAAGTAACCAATCATTTTCCTTGTCAAATTATTCGAGCATCCTCAGACTGATGCCGCTACAGGCTGCGAACCTCTCATCCTTCATTCTGCTCTTCAGACAAGAATCACGATGCCCAAAGTGATCCTCAATCCCGACTTCGCCTGTCACTCTCTTTAGAGGGCAAAGCCGAAGTGGTCTCCAATCAAACGTCTCCGGTCCGTCCTTCGCCCCTGGCGATGCCGTCGTCGCTACCACATCTGGATCCTCAGCGACGGCAAAGAGGATCCTTGACCCGCAGTCACAGTGCCTTTCCTAGCATCACGCTTCCTCCCATCTCGACTCTGACAAACTCACTTCCTCCTCCTCGATTGGTCCGCGGTCGCTCTCGAGATGTGCATGCTTGGGAATCTTGCGCTGATTCTGAGCGGCGTGATGAGTTGACCACGCAAGCTGAGCATGAATCAAACGGATCTGCAATCGCTGCGATTAGTCTCCTTCGGTCTTCGTCCTCTGTTCTACAGCCCATTCCTACGAAGCGCAATGCTTCTCTGACCGTCTCTCAACAAACCTATCAAGTAAAAAAGGCCCGCTTCAGCAGGTCCTACTCATCCTCTGCCACTTTGGAACATGCCGCAATCGTATCAGAGTCGAAGGCTGTGCGAAAAAATTCCGACGGCAAGATGAAGGTGTCTTTGCTCCTTTCTCCGACTGATTCGGATAAAGAGAATTGGGTTCCAGATGAGAACGGTATTCCTGATGGGGGTCATCTACAACAACGACGGCCTCTGCCTGGGGGCCCAGTAATGAAAGGTTCAAACCCCCGGCGACCGGGTCGAACCCTACGGGATTGTGGCGATGTCCCTAAGCTCAGCAACCGGGCTGATACGGCGCCAGCCAAGCCCGTTGCCGGGTCTAGATGCAACACCAGGATTGACATTTTTGAGGATGGTAGCCCAGCGAAGAAGAAGTCCCGTGAAGATGAAGTCGAAAGATTTATGCGCGGCGAGATCAGCCCCAGCAAGAAACCAGACATGGACTGCGTAGCGGGCCTCCTGTCTCTCAGTCAAGGCGCCTGGAGATGAGAAGCGCAGTGGCGGGATTAAGTAGACCAACACGGCCGTGGAAGAACTGGAGAAGAAATAGATTCGACTCCGTCGTCGGTCATGCTACAATATACACCGGGCATGAGAGCCTTGTTAAGGGAGATGAGGTGCAAATTTTTCAAATTCTTTTTTTTTTCCCCAACAATGGCCATGAAAGCAAATTGATATATACAAGCATGTCAAGCATTTCTTCCACTCTTGTTCTAGAAGTCTCTTTGAAGGACTTCATTTCTCCTACTATACACGACCTGCTTTTTATGATGACCTAGCTTGCAATGTGGCTTGGAGCTAGCCTAATCTCTTTGTCGTATCGTATCGTCATTGTTTCAACGTGGACCTCCAACAGCTGGACATTATCAGGCGGTTTTCTTATTTGTGTCTCTTGCATTTTCTGCATTAGCCCTGGAGCGAGGTGACTGAGCAGGAAAAGGTGTCAAAGGCCTTTCTGCGCTCGACGGGGGGGGGCGGGGGGGCGTGGTTTGAATAAAGCATTTGCATTGCACATTGTGGTCCGTTCTGATATCGTGATACACGTGTCGTAGATGGTTTTTCCTTGTCGTCATACAGTAGGGAAGAGGAGGGTGGCAAATCTGATCGTCTTCTCGTCACATGTTGGGGTACCGGTAAGTGGACGTTTCTTTTCCGAACACATTACGACAGGGCAGGGTACTTGTCATGACACGTTACGGTGCACTTGAAAATGACTGGTTTTGGATCCCAGTCCTGACATGGTAGTGGAGGCGTTTCTCTTCTTTGTCACGGTCACGGGGAAGTATGTAGACTTGTTCGTTCTGATGAGACGGTAGGTAGGTATGTGACTTGTTGGGCCTCGTCATGCGATGGTAAGTGAGTAGATGGCTTGTTTTTTTCCCTTGTCGTGACACGGTATGATACAGGCAGGTCTTTTTGCCACGATACGGTAGAGGTAGATTCGTCTGGTGCCACGTTATGA
>JARJRV010000406.1:0-48230 GCA_030783925.1 Aschersonia sp. MBC 735 | reverse complement strand
CCCCCCCCCTGGTGCACCACCCATCTTCGGCCCCACCCTGTTGCAAGTGCATCATCCAGCATCAGGCGAGACACGGTCTTTTTCGACTGAAGGGTTGTGACGGCTGGTTGCTTCAGCTGGTGCGGGGAGCCGGAAGGCCGTCACGAGTCTGTGTAGATGGTGTGTTGTGGTCTTCGGTTGGTGGCAGCATCCCATGCAAGAGAGAGGGCAAGTCCTCGTTTCCGTCTGCTCCAGCTGCCTCTCGTCTCCTTGGATTTGGATAGTAGAGTACGGAGTAAATGGTAGGGTTTCCCGGATAGGCCAGGTCAGGTGGCACAGAGGAATGAGCTTCCGACTTGTTCGGAGGTCGAGGGGCGAGGTGGCCAAGGGGGCAGGAGGGGGAAGGAAGGAGCAGCCCTTCAGGCTGTTGTCTGAAGCAAAGCCGTGGTGCATTGCAGTCACTCATGCTCACTCTACTGTTCCCTTTTAGGGGGCTGGGACCTTCGCCCAATAACGACAGCTATCCCTCGATTGAAGCCGTAGTGACGTATGTACGGAGCATGGAGTATGGACTATGGAAAGCATAACACGCACAAAAGCGCAGGAGTCGGGGTCCGATCTCCTGGCTGCCTTGGTGCCTGGAGCGGGACGGAGTAGACACACGGGGCGGACAGCCAAGAGGAATAGCAACAACCAACGGTGCAGACACGGAACAGATCTGAGAGTGCGCAGATGGGTAGACCCGACATCGATGTCCCTGATCGCTCGACATCTGGCTTGCTGAAGATTTTTTTCTTCTCCAATTCTTTCCATTTTTCCAAGGTCGATCAATCCCGCGTTGGCCGTGGTCTTGGAGCGTGCGGCAGTCCGACATCATGACGGTGGACGGAGGTGGTTTCGCCCTGCCCCGGCGCACGCACCACATCAGTTCCCACACCAACATGGCGCCAGGATCAGACGAATGAGACTGACAACTGGGAAAGTCAGCTCACACATCTTGACCATTCACACGGGCGGCCGACGTGCAGCAGCCCATGTTGCGTGCTGCTCGAACCCGATGCGAGCTTCCGAGCCCCCCTTTCGCCGCCGCCCCCCCCCTTTCTCGATTCAGAGGGTCATCTCGACAAACGAGGCTTACTCGGTGATTCGGTCTTGACAACAAACGCAGGATGGAGGAGTGCGGCAGAGACAGCAAGTTGCCCCTCACCACACCCCACAAGGCGAGGCCGACGACGTGATTACGTGGGACAAAAGACTGCGGCCTGCCGGAGGTTGTTCCAACCAGCTCCGTCCTCCGTTCCGCTGGCACGCGGCTGACGCCAGCGCTCTGGTTCTCTGGCCAGAACCCTGGCAAGCGTCGAGCAGGTAGGTACTTGCAGTATTTTAGTTGCTCACCCGCCGGCCTGCGTGTACCTCGGGCGTGCTGGTCGAGTGGGTTTCCAGTCACGGTCGGGTAGCGCCGCTGTCCCGAGCCTCATCCAGAGTGTTTCCGTCTTGTTTGAACAGGTTTCAAGAGACACGGGCCAGCGACAGACGCCACCGGTGAATGCGTAAATATAGACCCTGGAACCGCCGTCTGCTAATGGCCGGAGCACACTCTTTCCAGAGTCAGCTCACGGGCGTACGTGACAGACAAGGATGCAGTGCACACTTTGGTGAGAGCGCCGAAGCCGAGGCGCCCTTCGTCGGAGGACCCTAGGCAGGCATCCGACTACACACTCGCACGGCAGCATCTGCCGGCGATGGTCGTGGCCGATGGAGATGCAAGGGCTGGGGAGTGAGAAAAATTGACCAAATGATGTGGTTCGGGCGAGCAGACACCATGAGGCGAGGCAAAGGCTGGCTGGCAGCAGGATGCTTAGGTAAAGTACTTGACATGGTGAACTGTCTGCCTCTCGCTGGACTGGTCGCGTAATGAACACTGGTCGCGTCGCGCCTCGCCTCGCCTCAGTTGCCGCGGCGCCGTTCTCGTCACATCATTCGCAGCCCCGTGGCCCGAGCTGCCGGGCATCTGGTGGCTGCTGCCAGTCGCGCCAGCCACTGCATGCGTTTGCTGGCTGCGCCTGGGGAGAGCTTGAGAGAGCTGGAGAGAGCTCGGGGAAGGCAGGAGCAAGGCAGAGGCAGCATCAGGTAGGCGTGAGGAGGCGCGAGGAGGCTCAGGCTCAGGTGCTCTTCGGGTGGAGCTGAGTGGCCTGGCCTGGCCGGCACACCAAGCCGATCCGCCCGTGCCTTGTGTTCTGCCTGGACAGCTCAGTTTTGCTGGCTCCGTAGCTCCCCTCCCCCAGGTCCGCCGCTCGTCCGTGTCTGTCACGTCGGCCTGGGTCCTCCTCACCCGCATTCTCACCTCGGGGTTTTCCCCTTCCCCTTCCTCTCGTTCCCACCACCGCTCTCCTCTCTCTCTTGCTCGCCCTCTCTCTCCCCTCCCCTTTCTTTTACTCTTTCCATCACTGTCTCTTCTACATCTCTCACACTCGTGTTGCCATCTGCACGCTGCGTCCGAATCGCGCCGCTGCTCTGGCCTGCTTGATTGTTGAAAAGCTTTCACGCCGACATTCTGTTTTGTGAGAGCAAACGCAGAACGGCGCTTTTCCAAACAAGGATTTCTCTGTTGACATCCCCTCAAAAGCTAAAGTACCTAGTGTTGCCGCTCCGCTGCGTCTGGCACACGCTTGATCCGACTGTCCGTGGGAAGTGTTCCCAAAAAAAAAAAAAAAAACCACCTTCGTCCTCACCTTTTTCCCTCCCAAATCCCGGCCCGATCAATCACGGTCATCTTGGTCGACGATCCGGCACCGCGCCTCTCGCCGGCATCAACATCGCATTCCCCTCGATTACACAGCATCGGCTCCGGCTTTCGCGACCGGACAGCAAAATCAAGCACCGCAGGTGGCTCGTCCCCTGCCTGCTCGACCCTCCACCGTCGTTGTGTCCCCGGCGGCGCGCTGCCGTTCCCCTCTGTTTCCCAGGACCTCTGCCGTCGTCTCTCCATGTCCTCGGGCACCATGGCACGCTCAACTGCCCTCAGAGCGGGCGGCGCCTGCGTTCGCTGCCGCAAAGGTAAGACCAAATGTGTCTACGAAAACAATCGTCCTCCTTGCAAGAACTGTGCCAAGGGCATGCACGACTGCTATCTGCCCTCGGAACACATGGCGCATCACCACGGGTCCAGCCCAGCTCGCCATGGCAGCGCCCACCGTCCAGCGCGCGACAGCCTCCCGGCTTCCGGCGCCGGCGGCCCTGATGCCAGGCAGGCCGCAGTGGCCTCTGGGTCCTCGGCCAGACACGCCCAGGTCGCACCCGAGAAGTGAGTTGCTCTGTTCTCATGTCACGTTGCCTGCCTTCTACCCTTTTGCCCTCCTCTTCTCTCCTCGGGTGGGCCAATTGGCCCTTTTCCCGCTCTCCTCTGCTTTGTGTGGTCTTTTTTTTGTTCCTTCCGGCCGACGCTGTCACTCACTTGACCAAATCCTCCTCCCCTTCCTTTCCCTTCCTTCTCCGGAGAGATCAGGCGGCGGCCCTCAATTATTTTGCCCCTTCCGCGCCACTCCTGTCGTCACCGTCCGCCTTGATGGTGGCTCGGGCCTGGCAAATCCGCAAGTCCCCTCATCCATCCCCCGAGATGCCGGCGTCCTGCGCTGTGTAGCGCTACATGGCACCAAGCTTCTTTTGCAGTCGTTCCTGTCCGTAATTGCTCCTGCGCGCGCGCGCAAGTCCCAACACCGATACTGACTTCTTACTGCTTCAGACTGACCTCGGAGCTCTTGGCTGAATGCGAACGCGTCGTCTGCAAAACTTTCCCGGCCTGTGTTGCTTTCCACAAGCCTTCTTTCATGCAGCAGTTGAAAAACGCCACTCTCCAGTCGACGATTGTCTACGGTCTGTTGACTTGCGCAGCCCGGTAAGTCTGTCTTGTCTGGTCTTCCCCGCCCGCATCCCCTGCCTGCGTAGTATGAGAGAGACTTGCCGGCCAAGAAGGTGGCATACTGCACCGCTGTTGCCTTGCGTCTACCGCGTCTGGCCGTCCCCTTCTCATACGACGCATGAGTCCATGTCTCGGCCGGGTTGTAGGGCTAGCGTTGCAATCGTCCCGCCGTGTGAGACATGCAACAACGCTGACGTGCACTCTGATAGGAGCTCTCCCGCCTTGATTCGCCGTTATGGAAGTCCAACCCAGGCTGCTGAAACCTTTGCCTCAAAGGCAATGACCCTGATTAATCAAAACTTGGATCACCCCAACCTGGCAGACATACAAGCCCTGTGCATCATTGTCATTCATGAATGGGGAACGAGAAATGCCATCCGGGCCTACATCTATCTGGGACAGGCCGCCCGCATGCTGCACATGTACCGCATCATGAACACCAATGATGCCCCCGAGCACTCTGAAGATCATTTCCTTCGAGAAGAGTCTTTGAGGCGCACCTTCTGGCTCGTGTACATCCTCGACTGTCTCTTGACCACCACTGCTGGCCGTCTTCCAGCATTGAGCCCCCAGGACACGGTCGATGTGCCGCTTCCTTGCGCCGACTTGAACTTCGCCTTTGACAAAGCCGTTCAGGTCAAGACTCTGCATCAGCACTTCGGCGCCGTGCCCCTGTCTCCGACCCATGCCAGACCGGGAGAAGTCGGCGAGTTTGGGTATATCGTGTTGGCCTCGACGATTTGGCGCGATGTCGTGGGCATGCTGAGCGCAACCACGCCTGCCACCTTTCTTGAGCAAGACTGCGCCGGGCTTTTGACTAGTATTGAGGATCTCCGCGCATCATTGCCCGAAGAGTACGTGGACAAACCCGGAAAGATGGCCCAACACATGTTCATGGGCTCCGGTTTCACGTTTGCCATGCTGCACTGCTTGCTGCACTGCGCCACCATCTTCGTGCATCGCCGATGCCTTCTGCAGGATGTCATCTCACCAGAGTTTGACTACGACTATTTTTGCACCACCGCTCGATGTCGCGATCTCGTCGACTCTCTGTTCAAGTCATGCCACGGCACCATCTCGCTGCTTGATGCTGTCGAAGCCGAGACCAAGTCCAAAGACGACGAGCAGCCCGCCTCCTGCCTTCCCATCGTCATGCTGTTCTCCACATTCACTGCGAGTGCTACTGTGGCTTATCTGTCCCTCAAGGGGCTCACCCCCCCTCATGCCGTGGAGACTTCTGCTCAGATCGTGAGGGACGGTCTCGAATTCATGAGAAAAGGAACAGAAACCTGGCCACTCATGTCCAGCTGGCTGAGGCATCTCTCCGTCATGCAGCGAGTTCTCAACACGGATGTCAACGGCTCATCTGGCAGCAACGCTGCTCCTGCTACGGATCGCCGGGAATCGAACGCACATCGTCCCGGAGTCGTCCAGGACGAGGTCTCTTCCGATGCCGACGACACGCTTCCTGATGCAATGGACAGCGACCGTCGAGCCGCCTCTGCTGGGACTGACCAGCCCGCAACCGTGGCTCGTTCCGTCTCTGGGTCGGCTCGCGGAGACAGCGAGCCTCCCATGAACCATGTGCCTCGTCGAGGCGTTACCACGATCAATGGCGGGTCCGGAGCTCTGTCGGCCTCTGCAGCCGCTCCTCTGGCCAAAATGCAGCCGAATGATGAAAAACGCGACACGCTCGACGTCGCCGCCAACAATGGTGTGGCGGCTAAGCGAGAGGAGCAAACGCCCAATCAAGAAATGACGGCTCCAGAACTGTGCAAGGCATTCGAGCGTCAGCTGCTTGATCTGGACGACCTTGCCGCCTTTATGGGCGGAGGCGTTTGATTGGTGGTGAAAAGAGTCAGTTCAACGGGCCATCGGCCTCCTCCGCAATCCCCCCTTCCTCCCCCTCCTCGGCTTCGAGATGCAAGATACCCAACAGCGGCCGCGACACTCCATCTCCTTTTGAACGTTACTCGCAGTGAAAGGAGCGCAAGATGATCAGCAATGGCGATGTACGTCAGCAAGCTTGATCATCAAGAAAAGCAGGATTTTTTTCCCCCATTTTGTTTTATTTGGAGAGGCGGACAGACGGGAGGAGATGTTCTATAGATGATTTGTAAAATTACGAGACAGACTGTCTGTCTCACACGTTCGTGACGGCGTTTTGGGCGTGATATCCTACATGTTGATGAGGCAGGATCATCACATTTAGTCTGGATGGGCATAAAGGAACCCGGACGCACTTGGTCGGTCTTGTTTCGGCAACACAGGCCTTTCTTGCTTTTGTATCACTAGAGAACCTTGCTCAGTAGGTAGGACCAAGGACGCGTCGGCGCATTCACAAGTCGTTTTTGCACTCGGTCATTTCACCCCATGATCAAGCCACGACACTCCACGTCAGGACCGGCGACGTTGGTGCTGCTTCTGCCGCATCGTGACGGTCAAGACACCGTCCACACCCACGTCGGCAGTGCTCGGCCCATTCAGCAGCAGCACATGACTCATGACGCCCGTCGACCTTACCAGCCAGTCTCAATTGCCGGGTCGAGGGGTTGTCCGTCGCGTACCGCCGGGTGCTTGACGGCGGCAATGCCCCCGAGGAAGGCTTGTCTGATCGGTCCGGAGCAAGACGGCATGTCCGTGTCGTACGCGGCTGGCGCGCAAGTCGGTGAAGTCCTTGCTGTGCACCGCCAACTCGTCCACGGCACGGCGAGGGTGTTGGCAGCGGCGTAGCGCGCCGCACGAGCTGGAGAACACCACAGTCGAGACTGCCGGGGGACATGCCGTCGGGCTGATGTCTGCTGACCATGCCGGCCGCGTGCACTGCCCAGCGCCGGTGGTAGTGATGGCCGGTCGAAGGAGTCATGTCGGTCCCAGCTGCACCGTTGGCACTGGCTCGTCGTCGGCTGTCCACTCGCTGCGTCGGGGACGGCGGCGGCGCGCACGATTTCGAGGCCCAACGCGCCCCCGGTGATCAGGTATGTGTCTTTATCTTTGGGGAGGAAGCGCTCGAGTGTCGGATGCTGCCACGAGCATGACATGCCCATTGAGAACTTGAGTGCTGGCCCTAGAGTGCAGCAGATGAGGGCCCAGGTTCGCAGAAACGTTTGCCGTGGCAGTGGTTGTGGTTGTGGCCTTGCAAACCCACCATGAGGCGTCGATTGTTCATCAGTGGCATACATGATCCCTTGTGGACTTGGGTTCGTCCAAGAAGATTGTTGAATCCACCGACGTGGTTGCGGCGGGATAAGAGGCCCAAGACGATGCATCTCATTTCCTTGTCGTTGGGTAGTCGACTATCTCGCTTACAATGCTGTAGTGTCGGCGACAGCCCAAGGGAGACTCACAACGGGGCCGCGTCGAGTTTCTTCAAAAGATCGAAACGTCAGGCGGCAGCAGCTCGTCATAGCTGCTTCTGGATCAATTTTTGTGCGCTTTCACAGCCTGCTGCGCTTCAATGCGTCGTAACCTGGAGCCATGACTGTGTTTGGGGGGTGTATCGTCATACGATTGCAGACGAGACATGATCTGCACTTTGCGCTGTCAAGGGTGGGAATGCAGAGGCTACGGTCACACAAGGCCTTGAAGACTGGACGGGTCTGTAGGACCTGTTTGTCTGGCTCGATATGGCGTCTATGCGCGGTCGAGGGTGGTGGGAATGCAGAGGAAGACGGCAGAGGCTACGGGTCACACATAGCCTTGAAGACTGGATAGTCTATAGCACTTATTTATCTAGATTAATATAGTATCTTTATTTAATTAAGAATAGTAGAAATTTAGAGAAAGATAATAGAGACTATGGATTATATATAGCCTTAAAGACTAGATAGTCTATAGTATTTATTTATCTAGATTTGTATAGTATTTTTATATAGTTAAGAGTGGTAGGAATGTAGAGAAAGATAGTAGAGGCTATGGGTCACACATAGCCTTAGAGACTTAATAGTCTATAGCACCTATTTATCTGGACGAATTTAGTATCTACATATAGTTAAGGGTAATAGAAATATAGAGAAAGATAATAAAGGCTATAGTTATATAAGGCCTTAAAGACTAGACAGTTTATAGCACCTATTTATCTAGATTAATGTAGTATCTATACGTGGTTAAGGGTAGTGGGAATGCAGAGGAAGACAGTAGAGGCTACGAGTCACACAAGGCCTTAAAGACTGGACAGGTCTGTAGGACCTATTTGTCTGGATTAATATAGTATCTTTGCGTAATTAAGGGTGGTGGGAATGCAGAGGAAGATAGCAGAGGCTACGGGTCACACATAGCCTTGGAGACTGGA
Organism: Aschersonia sp. MBC 735; assembly: GCA_030783925.1. Lineage (NCBI taxonomy): Eukaryota > Fungi > Ascomycota > Sordariomycetes > Hypocreales > Clavicipitaceae > Aschersonia > Aschersonia sp. MBC 735. Next base: position 40,041 of record JARJRV010000406.1, on the reverse strand, counting down.
CGGTCTGTAGGACATTTGTCTGGACCAATATGGCGTCTATGCGCGTAATGATAGAAATCGTTGTCGGAGCCGAGACGCAGGGGCGGCTGATGCTTAACGTCCTCGACATGGGCATGAGCTCTACTACGCCTCGGTCTCTGGAAGTCTGTCATGGCCTGCACGTCCCGTGAAACAGCACGGGCACACGCCATTACATCAGACAAGGTCAAGGCTTCCGTAGCACGGTGTCATGTAATGAACAAGGAGCCGCTGGCACATTTTCGGTCAGTGCCATGAAGCGCGTGGCTCCCAGGAAATGAATGGTCTGGATTCATCATCCAGCATGGTCCTGGAAAGCATCGTGAAAAGCATCGACTTCGTTGCGCAAACCCAGGAGGCCGTATGGGGCACATCATGAGTTGGACTACCGACCGCCCCCTTGGGCCTGCCAGCTGCGAGTAGAAGTCAATGTCGACACCTTTCACGAAGGGAGGGTCGACGATTTGCAAAATAGAGTTCCTCGCATACTTGTCGCGACGAAGGATATGCAAAACAGGAACATTCTCCTCGCCAATGCCTCGGGCCGCAATAGCCTCGTGTATAGATTCAGAGACTATGGGGTGGCTCGGAACTTCCAGGAAGATGCGGAAGCCATCCTCAACCGCTGCAACGATAGTGGCGGCCAGACAAACTCGATTGACGGTACAGCTCACCAGGTAATCAGCATGCTGCGGACCATTGCCGCGAGCATCGGCATTTGACGTCGAGCACGGCGAAACCTCCGCCTTGCGTAGTCGAAGTCGGCCATCTAGGGTTTGCCTCGGAGCGGCCGGAAGCGGTTTTATGACCTTCTTGGCATAGGAGGCGAGTTTGGTAGCCACCTCAATCGTCTTTACATGGTTGCCGCTCTCGGTTACTCGTTTGCCCACGTATTTCTGGACTGCGTCTTTTTGGCCACTGATGGATGACGCAGGACGAGGGCGAAGATTGAATAGCGACAACGCTGTGAACATCATTTTTAGGATGGCGATGAAATTGTTTCCGGAGACACATGGACCATAAATAGAGCTCCTTGTCACTGGAGCGTGGCGCATTGCTTGGGCTCTCCTCAGGACTATCGTGGCACCCTCTTCGCGGGTCAGCGATCCTGCGGCTGCGGCTGGAGCAATTTCACCGATTGAGTGTCCTATCACGGCTGAAGGGTGGAGGGAGGCCACGCACCGGCAACACTGCAGTGAGGCCCGACGTGAATGACGTACGTCAGCACTTAAACTCGATCTGACTGACCGAAATATTGCCCTTGGCCATGTGTCAAGGGCTTCGGAGAGGGCACATGTGGCCGAGCCCCTGTACAGTCCGGGTGAACACCATAGAAGATTTGCCGCGAGGCTGATGATGGGGCACCGATTCTAGCATTCATGTACGAATGCGTTTTCGTGTCCTGGTGAGTCTCGATTGCCAATCCAAACTGGCGAAATACTCTCGGATTTGTCTCGAATATGCGGCCTTCCCATCTCGTGGGCAGCAAGGGTCTAGATGGGGCCAAGCAATCAAGTTTGGTACCGAAAGTTCAGCGTCATGTCACGAACACAGCCGACTGATGTGCCAAATTTGACATTGTTCTGTCGATCCAAAGACTTTCGTTTCCAAGTAATCTGAGAAGCATACAGTTTCCATCATGTCACCAGAACTTGACGTATTTTCAACATGGTGGACGCCTTGTCAGTATCGCAGCAAGCGTTCTCGTCCCCTACAACAACCTGACATGCGATGACAAGGATACTGAACAGCCGCTTGCATTAGCGGCCACGAGAACCGCTATTATCGTCATGACCATTCTTTCGTTCTTGCCGTCCTTACCAGGTTTACGGAACCCACCGGATTGTAATGGACACGCATTTTTCCGTCTTAACGACGCAGTCGCTAATCGAGAGTATCAGCGGCTAGAGCGCGCCTGTCATGAATGTGACGTCGAAATTTGTCCCCATCGCTCCACCGAATGGAGATAGGTAGGTCCTTCTCTACGGAGTACTCCTCACACGTACTTGCAATGCTCAAGTCCTGAAAAGGCTTCAAGGTTTGGAAAGCCCTCATACAAGTCGTCTCGTCGTGTCGACGATGAAACATGACGGCCCGACGATCCATCTGACCAGGCACTGATGTTGCGACACGGCTTGCCATCATGAATCTGACATTTCCATCATGAATTGATGGAATAGGGCCTCACTGCTGGCGAAACAAGATCACCTGCCATATTGATCGTGCATAACAATGGCCTTGAATGTACATGGTGAAGGTGATAAAGAACACCCATCGGCGGCCGTAGAGTTCGCTCAGGGGCGCGAAAAGTAAAGGGCCCGCGCAGTAACTCAGAAGGAAAAGAGTAATGGTGAGAGCGGCGACCTCCTCGGACACACCAAAGTCCTCGGCGATGGACTGTATGCAGCCTGCCATATTGATCATGCATAACAATGGCCTTGAAAGCAACAGAAATCTCGCTGAAAGCTGCCTAAAAACTTGATCGTGAAAAGAATGCCGGAGTCGTTGTCACCAAGCTGTCGCGCTGTCGTCAAATGCCGCTGTTTCTGCCGATAAAGACAGGCCTTGAGGGGCAAAGAGGCAAAACGCCTATTGGGTGCTCGCGCGACCTGCATCAGGAATCAAATCGCACGGTAAAGTGGATGGCGAAGCTAGTCTTCGACCTTCGAGAAGTCCTTGTTCGTTACACGATCTGGACCGGTCCCCTTCGAGAGGTCACCCATTGCGAAATGAGAGTAGTCATCCGACGGCATCACATCAGAGCTGCTCTGGACGAATAGATTTCGCCATGCCAGCTCCGCGGTTTCTCCACTACGTCGTGGGCATTGGCTCGCGTGTGCTCGAAATTGAACGGCGCGCGCTCTCGACCTCCCTGTGATTTCCTTGGAAACGGCGTCAACCCCTGAGTCAAGACGCGGGGAAGTGGCAGCCGCTGGCACAGCAGCGTGGCCTGGCGTCGATCTCTCCTGTTCCAGAAGCTGAGCGAAGGGAGTCATGGACTGCGGGGGTCCGTTTGTGGCTTTTTCATGCCATCTGGGCTGGAGGACGAGAAGTTGTTGGTGCGGCCTCAAGTGGTTTTCCTTTTCACCCCAGAAGATGATGATTAAAGTGTGGAGGCAATAATAGCGTCGATGGCTTTCCGGCACGACAATTGCGGGGGGCAACCTTGTCACGCGGCCAGCTCAGTCTCTTCTCCAACGCCAAGTGCAAGAGCTTCTTTCAAGCAGGAATCAGTCTTCCAGCCCTGACTTGCGTGAACGCGCGCGGGCGCAGATGAACGATGGGCTGGGCAAGCGAGAAAACTCATCTTGGCGCCCAGGATTGACAGGAGGCTTCCCTTTGCTAGGCGTTGCGTGGAAAAGCAGCAACGAGCCATTACCGTCGTGTTCGGCAACGGACTTCCGGGCCGCCCAACCTGATTGCGAAAAAATAAAAAGGCCGCCATTGCTCATGGGCGTATGACACTAGGCGCGACCATGTAGTAATAGCTTCCAAAGGCGATATCTATCCGTTCATGCAATGTCACATTGTGAGCGAGCACAAACAAGGCTCCGAAAACGCACAATGGGAAGTATCTTGAGTGAAACGACAATTCTCCGACCGCGTCTTGTTTCCTTCACTTTCTTCCATCTTGTGCTCGGTCCGGCACCTAATGCAGCAGAGCAAGGATGCTGGGCGATCTTTCCTCAACGCTCGTGTCAGACGTGGTTTCAGTACGGCACACTTGTGCCGGTGAACTCAACTGGTACGGAGTATAGTATAGTAGTATGCGGAAGCGCCAGGCTTCGGCCGACAGAAGCTTACTGTACCGACGTCGTGGTTCCTGATGTTTTGACGAGTCAGCATCTGGGAACGCTGCACTGCGTCACAACATTTCTCGTTGCTCGGATTTTGAGAGTAATTGTCTTTCTGCATCATTTTCTTGTCTTCATCATGAGATGCAGTCACATGAAAGGGAGGTGATCAGAAATGCATGCTACGATATCAAGTCCCTGCATCAGCGACACACCATGTAGTTACATACAGCGCATTGTAAACGTACGTCGATACGTACAAATATGCAAGCTTTGTCCTTTTCATGGGCCCGAGCGGTGGAGCAGGCTGCAAAGGGATTTTTTCTGTGCTGCCGCTGTCTTGTAGAGTGTACGGAGTACTTTATGCATGATTGGGTTGCCAGGGCACGGCCGTGATGCAACATGGCATTGAGACGGCAATGGACGTTATGCCGCGCGCAGACGCCGCCGTCAAGCGAGCGAAAGTTTTTTTTCCCGGGTGCTTGGCCCTTCGTTGGCTGTTGAGAATAGAAAACGGTATGAGTCGCGTCGTGAGTACAACGAAGCAAACATGCGACGCTTCCTGGGGGTCGGGAAGCTCACGTTTCTTCGTAAACCGGAAATATATGGTCATTAATTACGTGCATGCGACGCGGTGAGTGACATTCCCCCCCCCATCGGAACTTCGGCATGCTCTGTGAGCATGTTGAAAAGCCCGTGGCCGAGCATCTCCGCGTACGTGGCCGCCGGGCGACCGTCCACGGCATTTGCCAGTCGCAATTGCGGCGTGCGCGCTGTGAAAGCATGCTTCGCGCTGAAAAACCTACTGGATCCAAAGTGTCGGGCGGTGGTGGTGGGCTCCGATGCAGAATGGATGATGGGGCGTAGCATTGTGGTGGGAAAGGAACCAAGTTTTGTCCGGCATGGTCCCTGATAGTAGATGCCTAGATCCGTTTGTGGGGAGCGCGAGCTATGCCGGCAATCGCAGTGCCGTTTTCCGAGCGCCCACCCTCCTTTATCTTTCGCTTCCTTCCTTCGCGTAAAAGGTAGAAGCGAGAGATCCGTTCGTGGTCTGGGCCTGACAGTTGGCAATGCATCAATATTGTAGGCCATGCCATCCGTCTGGCCGGTCCTCCAATGATCAACAAGGTCTGTTCCGGGCTTTGGCAGGTGACAGGTCGAGTGCCAGGGGCCGCCACATGACGGCCTTATTCGATACACGAGAAGCAGAAAGACGGTGTCCGGGCAGGAGCGAGCCGAGTCAACGAATCCTCGCGGTCGTGGTGTTGATGGCGAGAAGGCGCTCCCCCCTCTCCTCTTCTTCAGTGACGTCGAGAAGAGGGGGCGGGGTTACTCCGTCAGTCAGTCATGTTGGACAGTAAACGCTCGTCTCAAATGGCAAACAACGCATCCTTGACGGCGGGTTTTGACTATTAGCATGAATCCCTGCGTGGGCGGCAAGTGAACAATGAAACTTTAGTCAAAAAGGTGGGGACCCGAGCCGTAAGTGTTAGATGATGGAGTTTGGGCTGATGGTCACACCAAGTCGTTCTAGTCGGAGCCTTCGGAACACCAGGCCAGGTCGGCGACCAGCGCCAGCACCAACTCCAGCAAGGCCAAACCTTGGTTCCAGGCTGTTCATTGCTGTATTCAGTAAAGTGCCAGGCCTGTCGTTTTCGCCCCGCCTCTCCAGGCGTGCGCCGGGCATCGTAGCCGTCGCTCTGGCCCATGGTCGAGCAAACATAGAAGTAGCTACAAAACCCAGATGGCCACCAGATTTCCCCCCTCCCTTTCTCTACTTGACATGCTCACCCAACCCACTTCCTCATCGAGTTCAAGTTCAAGACAGTGAGAAAGTCGTCCGCTGCAAGCATAGTCGAGTCGAGGGAGGCCTTGAAAATCAAAACCCTCTCCTCTCGCCAACGTTGCGACTTTGCGCCACTCACTACCACTCCATTTCCTCGCGAGGATCAAATTTCTTCGCTGGCCTTCCAAAGGCGAGGCAAAGGGCGGAACTAAACAGTCAGCACATCGGCTTGGATCATTGACATCACATTACGCAACTCAGACTCGGCGCAGCAGCCGAGCCGACTCGTCATGAATCACTACGAAACCGGAGAGAGTGGCGCGCCACCTCATGAAGGCATGTCGGTGGGCAGATATATCAAAACGCGATTTACTACCCTTAAGCCGCCTATGCTGCCAGTTCCAAATCCATGGAAATTGGTTCGCATGCTCAACGTCCAGCACTGGGCCTTCTTTTCGCTGGCCTTCGCCGCCTGGGTGAGTGGCGCGTCACACGCCCTTGACGAACGCCTAGTCATTCAAGTTTTGCTGATCGCCATCGCATTAGACATGGGATGCCTTTGACTTTTTCACTGTGTCTCTGACTGTCAGTGATCTGGCCAAAGATTTTGGCAAAACACCATCCGACATCACCTGGGGCATTACACTGGTGCTCATGTTTCGGTCTGTGGGATCCATTCTCTTCGGCATTGCGAGCGACCGATGGGGTCGGCGTTGGCCCTTTGTTGTCAACAATCTGCTCTTCGTCGTCCTTGAGTTGGTAAGCGAATCTTCATTTTGCCCATAGTCCCAACGTTTTTTTTTTTGTCCAAAGCACGAGCCTTTATAAAAACGACCGTGCCTGCATCGTCAATGGCACGGCGCAAGGCAGGGAGCACGTGGAAACCATGTCAATGTAACGCGGCGTGGCATGGCTTCGAAATTGAGTGCGATGCCAAGGCCTGGTTGCACATGCAAGTGCAGCGACGCAGCCACCCGACTTGGCGATGCTTGGCATGAATGCCAAGGGCGTCTCTTTGCACCACAAAAGTCGTTGGCCGGTGAAAACGCTGCATCTGCTTACCTTGACCAGCACAATATGTATGTCGTTAGCTAACGTTGCATGCCAGGGTACCGCCTTTTGCCAAACTTACTCTCAGTTTCTTGCGTGCCGTGCACTCTTCGGTATCGCCATGGGTGGGCTATATGGGAACATAGCGGCCACTGCATTGGAAGACTTGCCCGAGGAAGCGCGCGGACTCATGAGTGGACTTCTCCAGCAAGGCGTGAGTGCCACCTCTGCATTTTTTTCTAATACAAGGACTTGTTCCTTTGGCTAACGTCGCACGTTTTCCAGTATGCATTCGGGTACCTTCTCTGCGCTGCATTCGCCCGCGGGCTCGTTGATACGACAGAGCACGGATGGAGACCTCTGTATTGGTTCGCCGCCTGCCCTCCTGTCATCTTCATAGTCTTGCGGCTCTTGCTGCCCGAGACTCGGGTATTCCAGGAACGGCAGCGCATGCGCAGGGAGGCTGGCACCGCTGGCAAGTCAGCCGGCGCCGTCTTCATCAGCGAAGGCAAGATTGCTCTCAAACGACACTGGCTTCTCCTGGCCTATCTCGTGCTCCTTATGGCTGGCTTCAACTTCATGAGTCATGGATCACAAGACTTGTATCCGACCATGCTCGAGAACCAGCTCGAGTTCAGCAAGACGGCCATCACCGTCACACAGGTCGTCGCCAACCTCGGCGCCATGACGGGTGGCACCGTCGTCGGCTTCTGCAGTCAATCCATCGGCCGTCGCTTCAGCATCATCTCGTGCTGCATACTCGGTGGCGCGCTACTTTACCCCTACGGCTTCGTCGGCGACAAGTCCATCATGGCAGCAGCTTTCTTCGAGCAATTCTTCGTCCAGGGCGCGTGGGGCGTCGTCCCCATCCACTTGATGGAGCTCTCGCCCGGGGCCTTCCGTACCTTCGTCGTCGGGTCCGCCTACCAATTTGGCAATCTGATCTCGTCGGCCTCGTCCACGATCGAGGCTCGTCTCGGCGAGCAGTTTCCGCTGTCGCCGACTGCCTCCGGAGCCAAGCGCTACGACTACGGCAAAGTCATCTGCATCTTCATGGCATGTGTGTACGTCTACACGCTCATCCTTGCCTTCATCGGACCTGAGCACCTGCGGCGCAAATTCGACATAAGCCACGATGACGACGTCAAACAGGTTGTCGGCGTTGACACCGTAAACAAGGTGGCGCACGGGGACATGATGCACGATGATCATGATGAGAAGACGCGCCAGCTCGAAGAGCTGGAAGGAAGACGACATTCTTAGGAAGCGGGTCTTTTCCAGTCACTTTCTCCTTATTTCTGTACGTACAGCGAAAAGTCAGGACACGCAAGTGATGCTTTCATTTCAGCAGATTTCCACGGTAGTAATAGAACATAATCACTTCCAAGTGCACTTGCAATGACTGTTAGGGAATGCAATTTTGTGTCCTGGATGTATCACTACGCGTGTATCATTATAGAGTCACCTTCAGACAACACTCAATAGTGCGCCTGTTCGGGATTTGCTTTAATCAGGTCGTTCAAATCATGTCCATCAATTGGCGATCTCGCATAGAGCAAACTCGTTGGTCACGGCAGCGAGCACGCCGATGAACCGAACCATCGTACATGCAACCAATGCAGCCACTCCTGCCGAGTGTCGCGCGACTAATCGTCGTCATCAAGTCCTCTCGATCCGTGATTCTTCTTCTTCTTGTCGAACGCGTGCTCTAGGACATTCGCCCCAATAGCGCCAGCAATGGCAGCGCCAGCAGTGCCGAGAAAGCCGCCACCGGCCTTGTGTGCAGCCCAAGCGGCGCCTCCACCTCCGACGAGCGTGGCACCGAGACCTCGCTCACCGTCGGGGCCGACTTGGCCCTCCGGACCACCGGGCCCCGTGGCGTACTGCGGCTGTTGCTGGTTATGATACTGTTGCTGGTGTTGGGCGCCGCCAGCGTAGTCTTGCGCAGAGCCCCCTCCGCTCTGGTACGAAGGCTGGGGCGAATGGCCTCTGTGGTGACCGCCGTATTGATTGTCGCTGCCGTACTGCTGCTGTTGACCGTAGCTTGGCTGCTGGTTGTTGTAGCCTTGGTTGGGGGGCTGGTAGCCCGACTGTTGGTGTTGGTAGGGGGACGACGATTGAGAATATTGTTGCTGGTAGCGGGTTAGTTTTCCGCAATGTCCATTTTGGCCCAATCCGAGCCGGCTTTCCGGTTCCAATCATCCTGCGTTGATTCTTACCTGCTGGGGATAGCCGCCTTGCTGACCGTAGCCTTGCTGGTTGTAGCCTTGCTGCTGCCCATTGTACGACGGCTGCGAGGGATATCCGCCGCCGCCGCCGCCGCCGGAGTAGTAATCCTGATTGGACATGTTGAGTAGGGTGAAAGTCGTAGAGTTTGTTGCAAGGTAAATGAAATGAGGTCCTCCTGTTCGTTTGACAGTCCCTCCGAGGAAAAGAGGAAATCAGAGGAGAGGGGAACGGCGATTTATAAGAGCCATGGCAGAATCAGAAGACCCTTCTGTCAGCAGCGGGGTAGATGACGGACCGCATCCCACTTTTTTGTTTCCTGCTGATGACGACGGGTCCTCGTTTGGTGGGCGGAAGGGGCGCAGCAGGGGGATCTACTGCGCCCCCCCTGGCGTTGTAACTGGCGCTGCACGCTGATTCGTGAAGTGGGAAGGCTGGAGGCCTGAGGTGCTGTGCGCTGGCGGCGTCGGCGGCTCCGCCCACACTGCGCCCTGAGTACTTGCTCCGCCCCAGGCTAGAGTGGGCGTGGAGGTGGGGGCCTGGGCTTTGAGTCTGGAAACACAGAAGGTGGGCGGGCGCAGCAGAAACAAATTTCGTCTACTTTAGATGGGCCTTGAACGGTCTGGACTGCACTGGTCATTTGCATAGTGAGTACGTGTTTCTGCCCCAGGTGGGTTGTTTTGGCGCCTTTCTAGCATGTCGTTTGCGCCTGCCGTTTGCTTGCGCTGCTGGCGCCCTTCCTGATGGGTGCACACAGCCTGAATGGACCCCCCTGTGCGAGGGACGACGTCACGACGGAGCAGCCATGGCGGATACGTGCTTCAATCTGGCGACATGGGGAAACCGGCTCCTTTCTGGGCAACTGGGCGCAGATTTGTTTGCGCCATCTTCTTGAGTGAATTAGTCGTTGAATAGTTTCAGATGCACGACCACGTGTTCATCTCACAGATGAAACGACGTCACAGAGACGCAAAATGTGAAAAAAAAAAAAACCCTTTGAATGGGCCCTCACGGGTGGTGGCGTGCTGGAGACTTTGATTTGTTTCCCATAACACTATTGTTGTTGTATTCACACCGGATCTAGCACCGGGGATGCTCCGGCTTCAATGCTATGCACAGCTTGCGAGGCTCAAGGCAACGCTCAAGGCATGGCATTCTTTTCTTCTCGGCAAAAAAATGATTTCGTGGAATCAAGGAGCCTGGCTAGCCAACTTCGCGCGCCGATTGGTCGAGGTGACACTCTGCGTCGCGTCTCGGTCGCGAAGAGCACAGAGCTGCACGGGAGGAGCAGTTACAGAAGCCCGACGGTGAAGTTTGCTGTTCGCAGAAACATGGTCAATAGCGCTACGAGATTGCCGAGACTGGCAGTTCTGAATTGGACCACTGCCGATGTGCGGAAAGAGGGATTATCGGCACGGGATGAGATGAGAACATGGTCGTGCAAAAGAGTGTACGGAGAGGTTCGAGACGCCGCCCCACAGGAGGTGGTCACTGAGATGGCCATGGACGAAAGGATGTCAGATTTCCATAGTACCGAGCATCACTGCAATGCTGAAACTGGAAATATAAAATTATGTCTAGTGAGATTGAGAAACTTTTTCTTAGAAAAGCATCCTCTGTGTACAATTCCAAGCTAAATCCTGCAATCCTAATTGATGTAATACGAAGTATATGTGATCATACACACATGTCACAACTTCCTCTCAATCGAGCATGTAGACCCATTTTGTTGCGTTGCTGGACTCACTTGGTGAACGAAAACTTGCAACGTATTGAGCTGGCTCTATCGGTCCATAAATCACCCAATGCCAAATGCACATCTCCGGGGCGTTTCCAGTTTGGCGACTCGCTGTTCGCCTTGACAATACACTTTCGTTGGCGTTCCTGCACGCCTCTTGCATCATCGAGAGTCGTGCCCGAACATGGCCGGTATCTTGGCGTCGGCATCGCAATCTCGCTTCTCGATTGTGGCAACTCCATCGGAATCAGATCTGTCACGGTACGCCTCGCATGTGACTTGGACTTGGTCAGATTTGCAAGTGTTCAAGACGTTCCGATGTTCTTGGGCGAACACGCCATTCATGCAGCTTTGTGTTTGGCACGGATACGATCGTGGGCGCGCGTGGCGCTACACCGATAAATCCATCCAAGATCTTGTCGTCCGGTTCCTGGTATCGTGCTTTCGTCCCAACAGCTTGCTTGACGAGCTAGCCGATTGGGATTTGGTCCTTTCGACAAGGCTCGACGTCTTGATATCCTAGGACCACTCGTTTAGTTCTCAGATTGAGCGAGTGAGAGAGCTTAGCCACATAGCCTGCATGCCGAGATAGCGGAAAGACTTGGATAAGTCGTTTGACAGAGTTACGTGCGCGAGAACAACGAATTATTGAGACCGTGCTTCAGCATTCGTAGAGTCTGACACTCTGGCGCATCAACGCTGTATGAGCATAAGGTGACGCCAATCCAACTCCGCAGGCATTTGCAATCCACCCAGCGCCGCGAGCACGACTGAATGGGCTCTTTCAATACGCATTGTCCTCATGTTCGTCAACAAACTTCGTTTGGTTGGCACTCTCAATGACAGAATGCGTTCCATGCCCTCAAAGCTATGCTAATTTACGCAGCGAAACTGTTTTTTTTCACTGGTCTTCTTCAAATGCTCTCTTTTCATGCCGGCCATCATCTCGCCATACTTCCACACGAGCGAGATGTTGCCAGAGCGTCCCCCAAGAGCAAACAGTGCAGCTCAGTCGACGCACAACTCAGACCGTTCGGTCAAACGACGATCCGAATCGCCTGTCTACCTCTCTTCTGCTGTTCTCGTGACGCCCGCAGAAGCGCGCCAGGCCCGACAGCGGTTCTTCGACGCGCTTGGCACTGGTTGTCAGTATCCGGGCATGGCAAAAGCCATCCCGTCGGCAGACCAGCTCACTGAGGGGCAACTCAAGGCGTGCTTCGATATTCTGCATGCTTGCGGGACGGCAACCAGCGATACAGCGACACTAGACACAACGCGAGCCAGCATCGACGGATTCCTCGATGCGCTCTTCAACAACTGGACGAGCGAAAGCCAGGACGGACTTGTCAAGCCAGAGATGGAATTTCTGGTCGAGGCAGAGGTCGCGGCCGGCGTCGTCTGCAGTGAGTCAGCCTGTCTACTTTGTCAATCAACTTTGCCTCAAATGAGGGCTGACTTGGCTTTGCAGCAACACCCCATCTTCACGGTCACATTTCTGTCTGCAAGGCCAGCGACAGCTGCAAGACCCAGGTCAATGCCGTCGTCTCGTATAGCTCACACCCGGCCATGCTGAAAATGGAGTTCACCGTCGTGGACCCCTTCACGGGGCAGCCCGAGGCCCTGTGTCCTCTGGGACGCGCTGATATTCGCTGGGCGGCATCGGACTGGCGTGAAAAGCTGCGTAGTTCGCTCGAGAGCAAGCTCGTGTCAAAAGTACACCGCCATAATAAGCACTTGGCCGTGTGGCATGCCAGAAAACTCGTGCGCGACTGGGCCAAGGGCGCCGTCGACATGGGCCCCGCTGCGGCCAGCTTGGGTTTCATGGGACGATTGGAGGTTTCGTTGGTTCTGGCTGGATGTTTGGGAGAGACGGGATGAAATGGACGGGCTTCTACTGGGTCGAGGGGATCGATCGCTCAGGTGAGCGGCGTGGAGCATGCAAAGTGAGCGGGACAGAAGGAAGGAGCGTTCGAAGTTGGTGCAGATTTCATCCCTGCGTTCGCTGGGAAATGCGGGGTCGTTGGGATTTCTCGTTTGCAATATACAGACCATCCCCACCGTGGCGAGCAGCTTTAGACTCAATGTGAATCTTCACCTCAACCCTCTACCTCCTGCAATTGACAGCCTCGTGCATCCTCGAAGTACCCGAGTCTTTACCATTATCCACTGGAAGACATGTCTGCTGAGCACATTATCCTCCTGGATCTGCCGAGCAAGGAGCCCTGCTCCTCATGGTCTTTAAACCCCTGGAAGAGTACGTCCAAAGCATTTTAATTATAGTCATCCGCTCACGTTTTGACGAAGCCAGCTCGTCTGATCCTGAACTTCAAAAACATCAATTACAAGACGGAATGGGTAAGCGACGATTCATGAGCCCACATCAAAGAGGCCAGAAGTTCATCATGGCTTCCAGACAGAGTATCCCGACATTCAGCCCAAAGTGCAGCCTCAGTGCGTCTCAAAAACTCTGCCACTCTGCAAAAGCCTTTTTATCTAACCAATCCAGTCTCCCACCTAACGAAGCCGGTTCTGCGTACACCATACCCACCGTTAAGCTCCCTGACGGAACATGGATCATGGACTCGGCCAAAATTGCGCCTGCCCTCGAGCGCCTCTATCCCGAACCATCCCTGCACCTCGACTCCCCTTACCTGACCAAGGTGGCCCAGCTCTTCGGCAACGCCTTTTCAACAGTGAATGCCAATTGCTACGCCCGCATCCCCGTCAAGTTGCTCAATGACGCATCTCTCGAACATTGGTACACCACGCGTCGCGAGAGGCTTGGCATGTCCGTCGACGAGTTTGAAGAGAAGCGCGGTGGAGAGCCATCGTATGTGGCGGCCGAGCCACATTTACAGCAAATCACGCAATTGCTGAAAGAAAATGACGGTCCCTTCTTTTTGGGCATGGAGCCGTCGTACGCGGACTTTGTGTGGGTTGCAGCATTGACCTTTTTCAGGAGACTGGATGAGGCTGTGTACAGAGAAATTTTGCAGAGAGCCGGAGACCAAAAAGTTCACGAGAGGCTTCTGGAGGCGTGTGCACCATGGCTGAAAAGAAATGACCACTGAGGACGGTGAGTCAAGTGCTGCATGATGTATACATGTGTTCCTCATGGATTCGCACCCAACATTTTGGAAAAATAGCATCACTCACTGCTGGCCTCATGCAAGACTTCCTTACCTACCTACCTTCCTGGGTAAGGGTGGCTGGAGGCGAGGGCGGTGCGCATTGTATGTCCTCCTGACAACAAAAACTCTGTTATATTGGGCCAGTGAGAATGTCCGAGGCTGAGTGACGTAACCCATTGCTCCACGACAAGCTTCCGATAAATCTTGCTTTCGACAAAGTGAGATGATGGTTTAGTCTCGTCTGAAGCGCGTTATGTGTTGCCTATTCTCGCATACTCCAATACACAGATATATATGTATCTACTTTGCGTCGCTTTTCTCGGGTAAAAGACCAATCACGCCGATCATCGACGAACCCAGCAACTTTTGTCTTCCAGTAGAGCAAGGAGGCCGCGGGCTTGGAACTAGGTATGGAGACACTAGACTGCGTGGTAGTGGGTGCTGGTGAGTGGTGCAAATGTCCTTCAATGCCCTCTTGGTGCCATGCATTGACCCATCTCATGAGGGTGGCATGGCCTTGCCGCCGCGAAGCAATATTCGTGCTGTGAGCCCGAGCATTCTCTTGCCATACTCGACTCACAGTCCACCATCGGCGGAACATGGGCCGAGGAAAGACGTTTCCCGAGCCTCAAGACTAACAACCTCTTCGGATTATTCCAGTATCTCGATTTTCCTCTCCCAAGCGGTAAACATGGCGCTAAGGAGGGCAAGCACATACCAATGAAGGTAGTCCACGAGTACCTCAAGGCGTACGCCGATCATTTTGGTCTCACACCACGTATACGTCATGGCGTTACGGTCCAGAAAGCCGCGCGCCAAGAGAGCGGCGGATGTGTCCTGACACTTCGAGCAGACGAGTCATCGAAAGAGCTCTTCACCAAGCGATTGATCGATGCTACTGGCCTCACTTCTAGGCCGAAGCCCGTACGGTTCTCCGGACAGGAGATTTTTGCAGGCAGGGTGTTTCATGCGCTAGATTTCTGCAATAATCAGGATACTCTGGAGAAAGTGCGGTCTGCGACGGTCTATGGGGCTTCAAAGTATGCCTATGATGCTGTGTATGCCCACGCTACGGCTGGTGTGGACGTGCACTGGATCATCCGAGGTATGTTGGAACTGAGCCACGGGCGAACAAGGATTCTTCTGACGCTTCAGCCTGCAGAATCTGGGCCTGGCACGTTCTGGATGACCTACCCTTACCTGACCCCGTTCAAATTGAAGATAGAAGACTTGTCGGTCCGTTTAGACTTCATGGGTTGCACAAACTCCTTCGCAGCTAACCGTCTGCAGGTACTAGGATGTTGTCGTGGTTCAGTCCGTGTGATTGGGGCGCAGAAGACGGTCACCCTTGGATCCGTCGATTCCTTCACAGCACATGGCTTGGCAGACTTCTAGTGCAGCTTTTTTGGGCGATCCTGTTAAGCATGGTGCTCAGGCCACAGCACCTGGATGCTCATCCAGAAACGAAGAAACTGAAATCCCGCATCGACGCCATTTATACTGCCAGCACCTTCAGCATCCTCAACTACGATGTGAACTTTCATCATGTCATGAGAAGCGGGCGGGTCAAAGTCCACATTAGCGACATTGAACGTCTCAGTAGCAGTAAGGTTCATCTCCTCGACGGAACTAGCTTCGAAACGCAAGTCCTCTTCTCGCAGAGCGGCTGGTAGCAACGCCCGGGGATCGAATTTACGGCAAATGGCGTCGACTTGGAGCTCGGACTAGGGCATGTTCGAGATTCGACTTATCCTGGAGTTCCGACAGAGAAGACCGATCTGCTCCACCGCACCGACGACGAGATCCTTACCCGGTTTCCCATCCTGCGGACACAACCACAATGCTTGACACGCCATGCATCAAACTCTGTCCCGTGTGACAATAAAGTATACCTCAACACAGACGAGAGAGAATTCACACCTTTTATGCTCCATCGGTTCATGGTTCCAACATCCCAAAGCCTCCCGAATCACCGTGATATCGCATTCAGTGGCATGGAAACCACCACCTTCTTTACCCCTACGACAGCACATGTGCAGAGCCTCTGGATTGCGGCTTTCATGGCCCGCAAGCTCCAACGTGATGGCGCTGCCGACGCAAATGCAAAGACAATGAAAAAGCTACAGGATGAAACGGCACTGCATAATCGTTTCGGGCGGTGGAGGCATCCGGTAGACCGGGGGAATCGAGCACCGTCTTTCGTGTTTGATGCGGTGCCGCACTACGATTTGTTGCTGCGGGATATGGGTCTGGATTTTGAACGAAAGAAGGGCTTTGTGGCGCGTCTGCTCCAGGCGTAGGTACCGGGAGACTATGAGATGGTTGTTGCGGAGTGGATGGCGCGGTATAAATAGGCATTTGAGCATCAGACGGCGGAAAGGAAACGAAGGAATGAATCGAGCACGCGTCGCAACACATTACGTCAAGCTGCCCGTCACCAACACGTATAATCGACTCCTGACCGCTTGATATTAGCCCAGGCAGTCACGCACACGAGACGTGGCCATTGGCTTCGCTCCCTCGTCGATGTCACTACTCTCAACCGCTGAAGCTATGCTCGTTGAGCGAGGTGCCTTCCTGCCAAGGTCAGGAAGCATTATGGAGCCATGCCCTTTCCTGACCGTAAACAAGGCGTAGCAGACTGGCCATCATAACCGCCAATCCTATCGCGACACTACTTCACCTTCCGTGCCTACCTAAGGTAGTCAGTCTTTCGCAAGACGTGACGCTTCGTCTCTACACTATGCCACGAATTCTCTGCACTATGCCGCAAATTCTTCTCGACAGAGACTATTGTATCGATACCCCATTATTATGAAAACACAGAAAGCGGACATGACAGTGCATTTTCAAAGTTCTCTAGATTACACGCCAAAAAAAACTACTTCGGACTACAATGACAATCAGAAAAGGACACAGAAAGAACCGGATCATCGCGCACTTACCATCCCCTCAGTATTTTCATATTCGGCATGGATCTCCTGGCGGCGCTCCATCACTCGCGTATTATACTCTTATATTTATTTCTATATAAGGAAATTAGCACGAATTGCCGGGAATCCACGCGATGCTAACTCACCGGGGCAACGTGTTTATCGCGCGGACCAGAGATTTTAAATTCAGCACGATGCACTTGCATTATGCCACAGAACTCCAGGTGATGAAGGCTGAAATGCTCCATGAGAATCGCCTGGTCGGCAGAATTGATGCAAGAACTACTGCATTAACTTTCTCAAAGTTCTGTAGATTACGTGTCATGAAAAAAATTGGGCAGGAACTACTATCATCACCCATTCTTAAAGTTCTCTAGATTACGTGCCAAAAAAAAATTGGGCAAGAACTACTGTCACCAATCATTTACTCTACTCCTTAAAAGGCAGGAGCGCATTGCATATCGTAGCTGTTGTGGCAGGCCTCCCGCCCTAACCCACATATATCAGCCCAATTAGTGAGCAACAGACTGGCACTTATGGTGCCTGCACAGATGCCTAGATGGATTCCTTTCCTTTTCAATCAATCGATCTTTTCCACCAGAGCACACCCTCGTGTCTTTTAAGTAGCTACAATTATCAGGAATACCATCCGTGGGACTCGGCGATTTTGCCCACCAAGGCAGAATGTATAGCCACCAGATGCATTGACAAATTTGGAAGTATCAACGGTACGCCGGCTAGATGCCTCGCGTTCCTTGGACGACCGGATATTCTGTCAATCAGAATAAAGAACCCGGAAGCACAAGTCGCCGAAAACAGCAATCGAGCCAAGAGCAGCGAGGAGTCTGAGAGAATTGCCAAATTAGAAGCCAAAGTCGCCAATATGCAGGAGGAGCAAAAAACGATAACTGACGACATGAAAGCTGTTTTTGACAGAATCAATGAGGTGCAGCGCACGGTGAAACGACAGTGGCATGGGTTCGTGGTCGCTTTGCCACCGCTGGCTGCCTTGGACTTTTCAGCAGAGTGGTGGATATTCTTGTCTGAATTCCGATGCCTCGTGTGCTCGTTTTTCTTCCTTTCAAGCGCACAATCTATGATCACAAGCTACGTTTTGGTCACAATTTACTATGCCTACTCGTTCTGGAAAGAATCTTCGATCCCGCCCCGAGTGGGAGGGTACTGACGCGGCGATTGAAGCCTCTATTCGCGAGGCCGAGCGTTCCAAGGCGGCCGAGGAAGCTCGTTTGGCGGATCAAGCGCGTGAAGCAAAAGCTCTTGTAGGGATCGTGAAGCAGAAAGAAATAGACGTACTATAAAACAAGTCCTAGAGGGCATATCGGCTATCTTGTTGGATTCTCTGCGTCTAACATATACCGCACACGGGTCCCTCGCCTTGAGAAGGTAATAACAACGAGGAATGTAACGTTCAACGAGAGCATCTTTTACGACCCTCACAAGGAAAGCTTGCTCGAGCAATCAATTGACGAATTGGAATTCAGAAAAGAATATCCACCACTCTGCTGAAAAGTCGAAGGCAGCAAATGAGTCAAAGCAATCAAGTACGTTTAATTATATTGACCCAATCCTGAATTTTTCCAATATGCCATAGCAACAGCTTCAAAACTAACAGTGCGTAGCATCTTCAACCACCCAATCACTTTTGCCACATACGCTATCTGGAAAAAGAGGGTAGGCGTTTGCTCACAGCTCACGTCCAAGAAAACAAGACTTTTACCCAGCGAGGGGGCGCAAAGGAAGAAGAAGAACGTTTTATATATAGAGTATTGTGGCAGGGCTCTGGCTCTGACCCTTATTTATTAGCCCAATTAGTGAGCAACAGACTGGTACCTTGATACAGATAGCCTAGATGGATACTTTCCTCTTCAATCAATCTTCCGTCCATCCACTAGAGCACATCTTCGTGCCTCTATATGAAGTTGCTGAGTGCCTCGTTGCCGTGCTGTACCACGCTTGGACTGTCCAGCTTCAGGCCTTGTTCCTGTGCTGTACCACGAATTCATCTCGCAAGAGGTCATGTGCTGTAGACCTATCCTCCGGAAGCCAGCAAATCAGCTTGCGCATAAGATTGAGGAAAAGTTGCTTGTCTTTGCCTTGCAACCGCCGTTCACGACTGTCCAAAGATTGAACCGGAATCGAAGTTGGCGCGATCCAGTTTCCTAAGAGCATTCGTCAGCTTCTTGCACTTCGTTTCAAACGCCATATAATTACCTCTCGAGTCCCAGTATAGCCAACTTTTCAGATTTCGCTCCAAGAAACGCACTGGCGGCGGCCCCATGAGCGATACCATCTCCGCTAGATGCACTTCATCATCAAGTGCCCCATTTTCGGTGGGAGAGAATAAAAAGTCGCCCTCAATCATTTCCCATATCTTGATAGGCAGGGAGTAGAGCAACGGTTGGTGCAAGGCGAGAGAGTGCGAGGGATGTTACATACCATTACACCAAGAGACCACATGTCAATTTTCGTGCCCCATTCCATTTCCATGATGACTTCTGGAGCCCTATGACCACGACGCATAACATCACCTCGGTGGGCATATCCTGTCACTGCATTGCCAAAATCACATATGACTGGACCACCCTCGTATACGACCAGACCATTTTTTGTTGCGGCTGGGTCATTTATCGTGGCGAAGGTCACATGCGAGGTGTGTATTGTACGATGCGGAAGAGTCTTCCTTGCCGTCGGATGGTTTTCCTCAGCTTTTTCGATCACTTCAAACGCGGCTGATCCTCGGGCGCTCACAAGAATGTTGTCCAGCGCTATGTCTGTCATCGTCAAACTTAGTAACTGCATCTGTAGACCGAGGTTGGGGTGGTGAAAAACGAACCTGTATGTACCACAGCTGCTTGATGTATGGAGTCTAGCCCATGGAGGATCCATTCCAAGGTCTCTTGGAGGCTTGTCTTCTCAAAAACATGTTCTGGAAGCAAACACTGAAGGTGGGCGAGAGTCGAGCCAAGAGGGCTGAAAACCAAGCAACGGTGCATTCCGTGCGGTCCTTTGATCCGGAAATCGTCATGCGTGACGCGTAGCAGTCTCTCACCCTCATGCTCCCCATAAATCTTGGCTGCCTTGAATCGCTGCGAAACAGATAATTCATTGTCTACGTTGAGGTCCGTCTCGCAATTCGTGCCCACTTTGACGGTGTAGAACTCACGAGCGACACTGGATTTCTGTGGTCAGTCTACATGATAAAACGTGAGGCGGCGTCGCACGAACCTCTGCAAATCACGGCAAAGCCAGACGGTAGACTGCACTCCGAAGCCAAGTTTTGCCACGACGCGATATCTGGAAACGAAGACTTCACCTAAGTGTACTGGGTAAAACCGCTCATGTTGATAGTCTTGAACTCTCTCCTCTTCGACCTTTACATCAAGGGGAATTTGTTTGATACCCTTGGCTCTCAAAAGACAATGATTGAACGAGGTAAATCTTCTGTGAGCCCAGGTGTTTGAAGCTGGGAAGGAACGAGCAGAAGTAGCGAACAACTTGGGTAACGGCAACAGCCTCGTTGCTGACCTCCACATGGCGATCTTGACTTAAAGACACTTGGAAGAATGGGTGCTTGCAATAGTTGGTAAGATGGTACTTGAAGTGCAAGGGCGGGGAAAGTGATATTCAAGTTGGATGGTTCCATCGATGCTGGTCGAAGTGATGCGAGTAAACATTGCAGAAAGAGAATGTCCTTGTCCTAATCAAGAGCTCAACTTTTCGCGTTAGTGAAGGTTTTCTTTTGGGGGCAAAGCTTATAAGACTGGCGTGTCACTCACGCGCATAGTGCCAACCACTCGGTTCGGTTCACGCGTCTAGTTAATGTCAAAGTTTATGCGATGGACAGAGTAGAGTCTGTATCTAGGAGCTGCAGGATTACGTACAGTAAGTTTTGGAAGGCTCTCACTTTTTATACACTGCGCATACTTTATACTCCACGAGACTAGTATGTAGAAGGAAAGCAAGCCGCGGCAGAGTTCTGCGTCAGTTTGGGTCGCAGGCGCTGAACAGCGTGAATGTCATCTGACGTATCGCGTGATCCGGTGCTCTAGGTTTGTAGGATGCTTTCTGACCGTAAGCCAAAGGCGACAAACTCTACGCTTTGGCCTCCCAAGCTTCATCAACACACGATCACGAACCTGGTGTTGTCAGGGGAAACCGCAACAAGTGACGCGTCAGCCGGGCACGTGGCCACAAAACATTCACCACAGATAGCGACGACAAGTTCAATACAGCCAGGGAGCGCAGACGTTTCGTACCAAAAGCCATGAGGATGAAGGGATCACCATCTCTAAAACCCACGTCTCACGAGCGAGCGATTCGTGTTTTTCAGCAGAAGCTCTGGATCGTGCAGATGAATATTTCTCACGGGCGGCTGCGTGCGATACTTTCCAAGAAACTCTATATGCGGCAAGACAAGAATTGACATCGACAGCTTGGAAGGCGGCACCGTCGGTATCCGTCATCGGCTTCAGCTGAAGCAGCAAGCCCCGTCGGTAGCGAACAGATGTTTCATGTTTTTCACATTCATCCAACCTGATTTACATACAATAATTGAGGGGCTTCGAAAGACACTCCTCGCTCGATGTGCTGGGTTTTTGGAACTTCTGCTCCTGCAAACCAGTTGGATGTATGTGGGGATGCACGCCGATACTCATCGGTCGTCTCTGTTTCGAGGCCTTGCTGACTGAACAGACCGACGGTCAGGCTGGAGAGTACGAAGCGGCTTTTCTTGCTGATCTTTTGGCTAGGGAATGTGGTCACTGGAAATTGGTGCGATTCCTGGTGAGCCAGATCGGTCAGGGGGCAGGTGCAGAAGTCGTGAATACACTCAAATATGTGACATCAAAATACGCCGGCACCTCTCTATATAAAAAAAATAACGCGTCGGACTCAGTCTATAGTGCCTTCGGGCAACTGCGCAAATGCGTTTCGCAAATGACGTGCCCACTTGTTGATCGGTCGTTGAGGCAGCGCCGACCAGAGAAGGCCATGTAGCCTTCATGTCAAACGCACGCAGGCAATGCAACTTGAAGGGGCATGCTAGGTAACGAGATGTTCGGAGAGGAAGAAGCTAGATGCCATAAAGCTACTGCGGAATGGCTTCGAATCATTTCACAATGATGGCAATTCATTGAGTGTAATGGCAAATTTGGAGCCTTGACAGAATAAGCTGCACGGCACAATACTCTTCCGGCACTACGACTATGGGGTCAAAGAGGAGCCAGTATCCGAATCGTGTGCTTCTTCGACGCTTGGTCGTGATGTGACATGCATGGATTCGCCACTGCCCATTATGAACTCTCCTGTCGTGGGATCGTAGGCCACTCTCGTGACTCTGGCGTGGCGTCAAAAAACCCGGATTACGGTTCACAGCACGGCGTTTCCACACAGAACTTTCCACACAATATACTTCATTAGTCTTTTTCAAAATGAACACAACAAACCCTTGGACCTGAGAAAATCGACGATTCAGCCTGAGCGCCCCGCGTACGCTGTTTGCCCATGGTGCGAAACCGCGTAAGCGCCCCCGACTCGCCCCCGTCAGCCAAAGTACCAGTCTGTCCCTTTTGCAATGCCAACAGCAGTGCTTTCGCACGCAATGCCGCTTTTCCAGAGAAAATGTCGAGACGGTGATACGCACCCCGGTCTGGCGCTCGTCCAATCAAAGCGCGGGAAATGTCATCATTAGTTTCCCGCAGAACCTTGATGGGTCGGTGTTCCAACCTTGATGGCCTAATCCGGGGCAAGTATCTCCAAGTAGACAAACTTCAGAGAAAGGTTCTGGCAAAGCCGGACGGGACAGCGGTTAGGTTTTAGCCCTGCAGAGCGCGTGTCAAAATGCACTACTTAAATCAGGGCCGGGTGTGCGAAATGCGCCGTGGCAATTTCTCCTGTTCAAGTCGACGAGCATCGCGATACGAACAACCAAAATGGGATCGTCTGGAAGAATCGGCCGCTCGGCAGCGAGTAAAAAGTCCAAGAAGAAGCCTGCGTCCATGAATGTCCCCAAGAAGGCTTTGCCCGTCACCTTGCTATCTGGATTCTTAGTACGTGCTGAAGGGAGAGTCTTGACTTGTGGCAGGGTTTCGCTGACAACTCACCACGATCGTAGGGGTCTGGCAAAACAACTCTTTTGCAACACATTCTTCGCACTGAACATGGCATGAAGATTGCCGTCGTAGTCAACGACATTGGAGCGTGAGTTGCCCTGTTGCCCCCCTTGAACCCCCCTCTCTCCCTCTCCATCTCTCTTCCTCTTTCTTGCTCTTCCATCCGCCCAAACCCCTCCTCCATTTTTTTGGCCTGTCTGGACGAGCACCATCTGACCACCCACCCACTCGTGCAGTATCAACATCGATGCCAATTTGATCAAAAAGACACACAGCCTCACCAAGACCGAGGAAAAGGTCATTGCTCTACAAAATGGTTGCATCTGCTGCACGCTCCGAGGCGATCTGCTGGAAGAGCTGGTGCGCATCTCCAGATTAGAAGAGTTTGACTACATCATCATCGAGAGCAGCGGCATCAGCGAGCCCGAACAGGTTGCCGAGACTTTTGACTCCCGTTTGGCTGAACAGATGGGTCAGCTGGCCAATGTTGAGACAGCCATGCCTCTAGATGAAAACACTGTCAAAGTCCTCAAACAATTGTAAAGTCACCCAGTCACGAGGTCCGTCATACTGCCAAGCTCACGGTGACTGACCTGAAGCACAGAAAAGCTGCTGGCGGACTGGAAAAGTTCGCTCGTCTCGACACGACTGTCACGGTCATTGATGCATTCACCATGCTGAACGACTTTGACACGGGGGATCTGCTATCCGCCCGCCGCAACGACGTCACGGCAGAAGACGAGAGGACAGTCTCCGATTTGATGGTTGACCAAATCGAGTTTGCGGATGTCATTATCCTGAATAAGATTGACATGGCATGTACTAGACCAGGAATATGTCAGTGACGCCGCGCTAACCTTGGTGATAGATCAGCAAAGAGACCAAAGCAGAGGCAAAGAACTTGATCAAGAAGCTCAACCATCGTGCAAAGATCATTGAGTCAATTCGCGGCAAGGTCGATGTCAAGGAACTCGTCAACACAGGACTGTTCAAGCTCGAGGTCGCACAGTCCGGATATGGGTGGCTTCAAGACCTTCACGCCATGACGGTCCGCGAGGTGAGCTCCATCGGTTCGGCGGGTTTTGTGTGTCTTCTGGTTGTGTTTTTGCTAACATATGGCTGGGACAGGTCAATGGCCGCAATGTCTTGACTCCGAAGCCGGAGACGGAGGAGTATAATGTCCAGAGCTTCATCTATTCTAAGCTCAGACCATTCCATCCTCGCAGGCTTTTTCGCCTGCTCTTCGATAAGTTCATTCTTCAAATGGAGCATCCAGAGCAGGATAGCGAGGATGAAGATGAGGATGAAGATGAGGAGATGGAAGAAGGGACCGGACAGGACGTAGCCCTATCTGGTCAAAGTGCGGACGTGGTCATGGAGGGGCACCAAGATGAAGTCCGCAAGTCGCCCGCGGCAGGCTCGGAAGACCGGCGTGACAGCTCCTCTGAGCATTCCGAGAAGAGCGCGGCGACGACGGCGCAAACAGTACCGTCGCTAGATGGAGAGTCCAACAAGCGTAGAAGTGAAGACGCGGCAGGTATGGACTTGGACGAGGAAGAGGCTGAGGCCGAGGAGGATCCCATGGACATTCCCCCCAACGACGTCATTCTGGCAAACAAACGCGCCCATCCTACCTTTAAGCGCCTCTTCCGGTCTAAGGGCGAATTTTTCTTGGCAACCCGACCGCACCGTGTAGGTGACTGGTCCCAGGCCGGAGCTATGCTGACCTTGACGGGCGGCCGGCCATGGTTTTGCACGCTGCCACCAGAAGAGTACTTGACGGGCGACCCAGAGGTTGACGCACTCGTTCAGCATGACATCAAGAAGGGTGGCGAGTGGGGTGATCGACGCCAGGAATTGGTCTTTATCGGCGAGAAGCTGGACCACGCAACGGTAGAAAAGTTGCTGGACGAATGTCTGTTGACAGACGAGGAGATGGCCAAGTGGGAAAAGGTGATGCGGGACGATAAGCTGGACGATGCGGGCCGCGTCGATGCGCTGCAGGATGTTTTCGACGACGGATTCCCCGATTGGCCTGAGGAGGATGAGGAGGACGAGGACACGGAAGAGGGTGCAGGCCATGAGGGCCACGACCACTCTCATGGCGGAAAACACGGCATGGCGGGCAAGCCCCGAAAAGGCACTGCCACTGCGGCCACTGCATAATAATATGTCAGTAAGCAGATGATTGGTTCGTTTAGCAATATGGAGTACATGGGAGGTGGTGACCAATCCAAGAAAGAAAACCCTCTGGCTCGCTTCCCCGCAAGCAAACAAAGGTGCAAACGCGACACAAGCCAAAGGTACTTGAAACGCAACCTGTCGCCGATGCAGCAGTCGCATGGCGGGATTGCGCCAGCGAGGTACGCATGCCAAGATCGAATAAAGATTGCCGGAGCGGAGTGGCTTGGACCTCCTTCTGGTCGGTGCGGATGCTCCAGGTTCCACGAAATTTGGGGACAGGGCCTAGGCCCCCGAGTTCGTGGCAAAGAGCCAAGAAGTTCGTCGTTACTTCGGCCCCCACTATCCGTCGCGGGAAAAGAAGGAGGGAGAGAATGATGGGAAGGAGGAGACGATATCCGCTGGCACCAGCTGGCTGGCTGGTTGGCTGGCAGGCCGGCCCAATGTTGCACCTGCCTTGTCACTGTCGAAAGCTGGGCTGGGCTGGGCTGGGCTGGGCTGCAAGCGGAAGAGGAAGGGGAAGAGGAAACTTGAAAGAGAGGGGAAAGAGAGGGAAGGAGGGAAGGAGACGCCGGCGTTGGCTGGTTCGACAACGAAGTGACTGGACGACGGGAAGCGAGAGAGGCAGGCGAGCCCTTCTCATGAGTCGTCGGAGATGAGCAGGGGGGCGCTTAATATGCCCATCGTCATTTGTGGGAGAGAAAAGAAGCTGTCAATGCTCTGCCGGAGCAGGCGAGCGAACAGCTACTGGCCAAAGGGGAAAGATCAGCAGCTCCAAACGGGAGATTGTCATCCAGGTGAGTTGCGAGCGACGGCTGGGGGGCGGGGACTGGACAAATATGACGCTGGTACGAGTATACTGGTAGTGGTAGTGCTATACATCACGTATCTTGGCTAACATAGCGTGCTAAGGACCTGGAAGGTGGTAATAAGTCGATGCACGGAGCATTGGCAGGTGCGGGTGGTTTAATTGATGGGATTTGGGGATGGGGGGATTGTCTGGGTCTGCACAGACTTGCGCCAGTTACAACGGACGATGAACTGATGGACCTGGGCATCCTGGCCAGCCTCATCGAGATCCACCGGGGCATCTGGCCACTCACAGCGCGCCGCTGCCAGCCCCACAGCCGATGGATCCATCTGTAACCTGCTGGTGGAGTAGCCGATTTTTCGTTCTGCCCAGTGGCCTGCAATGTCTTTCGGCCTCGGTCCAGCGCCCGTCGCGACGCTAGACGGAAATACTCACCGGGCCCCTCTGAAGCAGGCTTTTGATCATTTCCTTTTTCTTGTTCCACCGATTTGTTTCCAACGCTGCGTCTTCTCGAATGTTTCTGTTCTTCTTCCCAAATCTGTGTCTTGTTTAAATCAACCACATTTTCCCTCTCTCTCCCCCGCTTTGCCTCCTTTCTCCGACCATCTGCTGACAGGAATGGCGGTTTCCCTGTACAAAGGGAATCCCATCCTTGGATGAAACGCGCAGGCTAGAGCAAAGTAGGGGCCGAAAATGTACGTGCTCCACTCACGACCAACGACTCGAACGCATGCGTCTTATCGTCGCGGCCCTCGGACAGTCGCGCGCAACGGGACAGGGAAAGCCTTTCATTTCCTCCCGATGCTCTCTCAGATGACTTGCATCGGAGCCGCGCGCGTGGCCTCTCACGAACATGCGACGACGCGAGAGCACGCCACTTTCTGCAACCGTTTCGAGCGCATCCAGAAAGGACTGGCTTGTGTTGACCATCAACTCTGATGAATGGCATCATACATAGGACTATCCATCAGACAAAGGAAAGCAGCCTGCGCCTCCCCCCTTCCTCCCTCCTTTCTCTCTACCCCATCTCTCTCACTTCTCTCCTGTCCCGTTGCCTCTCCCCTTTTCCCACCTCTTCTTCTAACAAAACCTCCTTTCGGCCAGCTAGTCCTACCCTTGTCCTCAATGCCAGCTGACCAGGCCTTGACACGACTGCGCCAAGGAGCTGTATGCATTATGCCGCGATTTTGCCTCGATCCTTCAGTCTGCCAAGCACCTCCGCACCATCACAGCATGTAGAACACACCATGGAGATTCCGTACCGAGTGGGCAGCCTCACTAGTCGTAATAGTTGCGTCACTTTGTGATCACAATGTCTCACAGCAGCCATCTGCAGCTCATAAGCCTTGCGCATTTCACTTTCTTTTTTCTCCTTCCTTCCCCCCACCTGCACGTCTACATGTATTTCCGGGCCTTCCAGACGCGCGCCCTTCCCGCGCTAGCATCTCTTTTCTCTTCCACTCAGGGTGTCTTCTCTTCTTTTTTTTATTTCCTTTGCCCCCCCACCAAACCACCATGTGCCGAATGGCCCCCACACGGTCGAGGCCTCGTAGGAAGAAGATTCATCGCGCTGCCGGAGAATCGCTAGCGCTCAGCACGCATGAGACAAACAACCCACTTGATGCCCGGCGGCCGCTGTCCTCCCAGGAAAAGGATATCTTGAGAAATGACAGGACGCTGTCGGAACGTGTGTGCGGCGTCGCTCCACTCTTACTTGACCCCCTTTCGAGTCCGGCGACGATACAACGGAGTACTATAGGCGCGAGTCTCCCAACAACCCCCGGTCTTTGCATGGTTCGTGTCGATACTCGTAAGTGCGGTGTTTGTAAGGACTAGTATGTGCTGGGTTCATCGGGATCAAGACGGAGCATGTGCTGCGCGACATGGCCGGAAACGTGTGGCCTTGCGCGGACACGAGATAGCCGTGGTGTGACTGAACTGTGCAACTGGCCGGTGAAACTGTGAGGCCGCCAGAGTCTTTGGGTTGACCCCTTCTAGTCTATTTATAAGAGAGATGAAGGTTTCGCGCAATTACCTTTGCCGTCGTCTATTGTTACACCAACAGAGCGGATCAAAGTCCTGTTGACCGCCCCATGCCGCCTGAGCTGAACTGCATCACTCGCGGAGCTCCTACCCGTCAAAGACATCGTGCTGGAGCTCAACGCCGTAGTCCTGTGCGATGCCCCTCATCCTCTGCTCCATCTCATCCTCCATGCCGCCACCCAGACCCAGCCACTGCCTCAATTTGAAAAAGTAAAAGGCCACATCCGACACCGTCATGACCATCTTGAACAGCACATGCCGCCACGCGTAGGCGGCTCTCTGGCCCAGCGGCAGGTTCTTGTCTTGAAAGAGACTCCTGCTGGCCCATTCGCCCATCATCTTGACGCGATTGACGGGCGAGCCCAGATGTTGGTTGTTTCCCTGGACGATGCGCATGTTCCTCCCGATGAAGATGAGCTCCTTGGGCCACTTGTCCTCGTCGGCGAGCATGTCGCGCAGGCTCTGCTTCATGAGCCTCTGCATTGCGTAGTGGCGCTCCTCGGGCGTCTTGCCGTCCATCTCCCTCTTGAGCTTCGCGCGGACCGAGTGCTCTTCGCCGCCTTCGTAGGGGCGCATGAGCGTCGCGCTGGCGAAGAAGTCGGCTCCCTTGATGCCCCACGCTGACGTGATGCGCTCGATGGTCCTGTTGTCAAATGTCATGAGGGCCTTCCAGAACGTGCCGTACTGGTGGCGGAACTCGTCTGACATGTAGACGTACAGCCCGTGGTCAATGAGGACGAGCTCGGCACGTCCAGTCGGCAGACGGCGAATGAAGATGTTGCCCGGGTGAGGGTCACAGTGAACGACGCCCCATTTGAAGATCTGCGCCGAGAACAGGTCGATCATCGTGGTCATGACCTCCTTTGTCGAGATGCCGAGACCGCCGCGACCGCGAGGGCCCTTCCATTCCTGGCGTTCGGGCTTCAGCTTTTCGTTGCCGTCCTGAGGTCGCGTTTGGATGTGCCGTCGCAGTTTCTCCATGTCTGGTGACGGCAGCGGTGACTTTGCCCCCGGCGAACCTTTGCCGTGGCCTCCCAGCCACCGTGCCGTCATTGTCGTCTTGTCCCACAGCCGCACGCCTTCGATCCATTCTGTCGTGAGGACGCGCCTTGTGGTCAGATCCGAGTACACGGTGGGCACGTAAACTCGTCCCTTCAAGCTCTTCTCGGAGTTGACCAAATCTCTCATCGTCTCCGAGTTCTTGGCTTCGTTCAGAAAATCCGTCTCTAGCTCCAGGCGCTCGGTAATGAACGGCACCAGCGTGTACAGCGGAAGATCGAACCATCTAGAGTAGAGCCATGTGACAGTTCTTTTCGGGTTGAGATACCCCCATGATCAGCATCCCCTTGCTTGTACGGAGTCGAAGGGGCTTCTCATCGGACGCCGTCCGGACTTACTTGAAAGCCCACAGATCCCAAGCGATTTGCTTGGCGATCTCCCGCTTCTGGATCTTGATGGCCACCTCCCGGCCATCGGGCAGACGAGCCCAGTGAACTTGCGCGACACTGGCGCTTGCTCTGGCCTTGCGCTCCATGACTCCCATGCCCTCTTTGCCGGTGAAGCTCACCCCAAACACCTCCTCGACGCTCCTGCCAAAGTCCTGGCGGATGACGGCCTCGACATCCCTCCAGTCATCTTGGGGCGCGTCGTCGAACATCCTGCTGAACATTTTCTGGAACTCTGGCGGCAGAACAGCGCTCTGCATGGCAATGGCCTGCCCAATCTTCAGATAGAGTCCCCCGTTGGCCCGCAGCAGCTCGAACAGCCTCTCCGCATTGCGCGCGTGGAGCTCCGGCACAGAACCGGCAGTCACGGGCTCCGGTCGGAAGTTGATCTTGTAGTCGACGGCAACGGCGAGGGTGGTGGCAAAGGTGCGCAACGTCCTCGCGAAGCCCGATGCGTATATCTGGCGGTCGGCAACGTAGACTGCACCGCCGGCGGCCACGGCGAGAAACAACACCCTAGACCATTTTCTCCCCTTTCGATACTGTTTAGCAGCTCGCGGAGCTCCCAACTCCTCGGGCGACGGCGGGCGAAGAGGCTGGAAGGCGCCGGTACTCTGGATGTGTCGACAAAACGGCAAGCTGAGGACGTCACGACGCTGCACGCGCCGAGCTAGCCGACAGGACGCAGACAATGTGCTGAAAGGTCCCAGCAAGCTGCGACGAATCATGCCGGACACTGCGTCGCCTCGCTCGGCCTCTGTCGTTGTTGTTATCCTTCGGAGCAGGCCGTATGTGTGTTTGATGCCGATGCTCTTCGAGTCATTTTTTCGGGGGGGGGGGGGCAGTCATAGAGCTAGCCCGCGCGCGCTGTCAATGATATCACCGATACAAGCGACTATATTTCCGACACGGATCGGGCTTGCCGTGCAGAAACATAAACGTCATGCCATATTTCGCCTGTAGACCGGACAGCACGTCACTGTCTGTCAAGGATCAACAAATTTCTGCAAGGTGGAAGCGGCATTTCCATGTCTTGATTCGAGTTTATCACTATATTTCTTCCCTTTCCTGAACCCGAAATCGGGTGGGACCTTGACGTCGGTCACCATCCCCAACGGCACATCATCGGCAGTGGAACTAGGGGTCGTCCGGCCAGTGGCTCAAGCTGCACTTGTTTTCGTGATCTAGAGCAATCCAGGCTAAGTCTTTGTTCGAAAAGGCCTCGCCGAGCGCGTGATAAGCACGCTGCCTCAACACCACATAAAAGAACAGTATGGATAACCCGAAGTGCCTGATAGGAAATGGAACAATTCGTAATTACCTGCTTTCTGCGAATTACGTGGATGCCGCGAGGTCTAGTACAGGGTAGCAAAGAGTGGGAACGCCTATCGATAACTTGTCACGGCGACCCTCGCCTTTGCGCGATTGCAAGGTACAGCTGGTTTTATGCCGACAGACGCGCACGCATGTATGTGATCTAATAGCCTCATAAAAAGACATGGGCAGTCATTTACGCTGAAGAGCTTCTGCGCTTGCTGCCAGATATTCCAGGGACTGGCGATGATCAGCTGCACGCGTCTGGCATACATACAGTACCTAGGTATGGTAACATGACGAGAGGCTGGAGAGCATCAATTCCAAAATCACGCTACTCGCTGCATCTCTCACCGGTTGCGTCACGCAGGGACGTAAAGGCACCTTAGGTGAAGCACCGAACAAAACGAGGCGTGGTCCCATGAAATGCTCCTAAACTGCTGGACAGCTGGTCCAAAAAGGTGGAAGAAAGAGCATGACATGCAGCCAATCGACGACGTCAATCCAGAGCTTACAACCATGCCCTTCAAGTTGAGTATGATGCACACACAAGAACCCATGTTTTCCCGCTAATGCAAGCCGGCCGCAAGCCAGGATAGCTCGTAGCGCTTCATCTGGAAGCCACCAAACATAGATGTCCACGTTGCTCTGGAAGCAACAAGCCCCCACCCTCTACAGAGCCCTGTGCAGATCGGTCGTGACTCGGTTTGACGGTGCGCGTCGCAGATTCCGAACAAACAGCCCCGCCCATTATTCGTGGCTCCAATTAACGGCTTTATGCCTCCTCAAGGCTTCTCCGTGGTAAGGGGCTCGCCTTCAACAAAGCGTGCCCTTCTCAAAGTCGAAGCGAGCAGCATCTACGGGCCATGCGAGTGCGCGGAGGAGACAGCAGCTGAAATCACAGGGTGGGAGGGCTATCGAGCAAAGACCATAATGATGGGCTGCGTATGGAATCGATTTCTTCGAGGACAATCGCCGGCCAGAGCGGCAACAGAGTCGCACTCGCAAACATCTTGAACCGCAAGGAATTTCACGGCAATACTGCGTACCGGTCACCAGATGCTCCCACCCTCTCCCTCTCCACCTTACTCGCGCCCAGTGCTTCTCTTCTCCGCAGAGACTTGCCAATGCAGATCCTGATACTTCACCCGACACGCGAGTGCTTGGTCTGTTTCGGAACCAGGTCGTCTGCAAAACACAAAACTTGGCCTGGCCTATGGCTAAATGCGCCATGCCGCCGTAGTGATCGGCAGGACAAGGTTGGGAGGACCGTTAAGCGTGGCAAGGTCCATTGCCGACCAACCGAATATGTGCGACCGGCTGTGTGGCTTGGGCTACATGGGCCGCGGAGGGATTTCCGTCGTAGGGCGTCGGCAACGCAACGAGGTTTCAAGACTCTCGACGATGGGAGAGACCAGAAAGGCAGTCGAGAGGCAATCAATCGTCGACGCAGAATCGGCCCGGAGCGCCAATGGTACTTGACATGAGCTCGATGGCCTCCAACGACCTCGGACTCTGCTCCGTGCACGAGGATGAAGAGGAAGGCAACCTGGGAGGCGACGTAACATTTCCATTTCCGCACCCCGAATGAGGAGGTATGGGGTCTGCGGTCGTGATCCGAGGCTGAAAATTGCCGGCAAGCACCTACCGCATGTCGACTTGCAGCGCATTGCATCCAAGTAGATGCAAGTACCTGCAATGGAGTATCAAATCTCGTCCAAGGGCGGCCACGAGCCGAATACTTTGTCCAAAAGGGAAGGGGGGGCTCAACGCGAAGCACAATCATTCCGGTCAAACGTGTGTCGGGCTTGGAAGCACTGCGCACCAACGACGCACGCACGCGCGCTCGCGAGCACGGCTCGTAGATTGCGACTCGCCCTGAGTTGCAATCACGATTGTAATTTGTCTCTCTCCCGACGTTGCACGGATTACGCTGCTGACAACATTATTCCATTCCCGCATGGAGGAACGCCCTGCCCTGCATTCAATGGGCATGGGGCTCCGACAAAACATGGAAGCAGGCATCATCGCCGTTTCGTTGCCTGTCCTCGAGCCTTCTGTTGCTTCGCAGAAGCCGTCGTGCATCAGAGCCAGCAGGGGTGATGACTGATCTACCCGGTTGAGGTGAAAGGTGAAAACGCGACAGGTGCAAGGTCGGCCAACCGCGTGCTGAGCCACTCGGCCGGCGCAGGCGATTGGGAAAGAAGAAGAGGGCGGGTTCCCAGCAGATAAGACGCTGGGCTGATAGGGCAGGCACAGGAGGGAAGGAAGGAAGGAAGAAAAAAAAATGGGTAGCGAGGCTGGTGCGATGCGACAGCCCCCTTTCCACCCCTCCCTTGCGGAGTATAATTCAGCGCATTCCATGGTTGTTGTTGACCCTGGCCGGGCCCGCCTCGTGCTATCGACGAGTCTTGGCCTTGGTTTGAGACAGTGGGTTGATGTATGATCGCAGCAGCTCCTAGCAATCGTACTAGTACCGCAGGTGGTCGCAGGCCCTAGCCTTGCCAGCATGTCTGCAGGACCTTCTCCAGTCCCCCACCTGATTCGATATCCGCTGTGCATGCTCCGTGCTTGCAGCAGCCTTGAAGGCCCGTTGGCAGCGCCACGACGCCCCTCCCAACCCCGTGTCAGTCAGTGGTCCTCCGTGGACCGTACTAAGCACCCGCAGCAACCACGATCTGTTATCCTCCTCAAATCCTGTACCCGCCTTTCTCTTCCACTCCATTGACGAAAGTGTCTCGCTACACCATTGACCACGCGACCGGCCTTGTCCTGTTGCCGGCAAAGAGAAAACAAAAAGAACACAAAACAACAAGAGGGTGTGCCATCCCATTCGACCACCCACGCCATCAGCCATTACTGCGGAAACTCAATTGCTGCGAAGAAACCGAGCACCGACTATTGAGGGATCCGACTACTCTTTCCACACGAAGACGTAACGCCAGCTGGGCAGGCAGGCAGGTAGTCCTCGTTCGCGTGAAAAAGGGCATTCGGTCTTTTGGCTCAAGCCTTCCCCATGGCCCATCAAAGCTCTCAATGCACATGACTGCAATCCGTGCTGTGGATGAACTGCGACTGAAGCACGCCGTCGCGAACATCGTGGCCACGAAACCCTCACCAACTCCTCCGCGTCGGCTGGCGTGGCCAGACCAACACGCACCATGCTACGACCAGCAACACCATTGTCGGTGGTGCTCTTGATAGCATTCATCATGCTGCTGTTTTCCGTCATCTCGGCACCGTTGACCAAATTCGTCGCATTGGGAGAGCTCAATAACGTCAAATATGGCGTTTTCGGCACCTGCGAAGGCGACAAATGCTCCAGCATTGGTCTGGGATACCCAACTGGTGAGTCGATGTCCGGTCATGCGGTCTGAGATTGACGCGCATCGTACCACACGCCGTCCCCAAAACCTGCAAACTAAACGAATGCTGACAAAGATACCTTGACTCTCCAGGGGGGATTCTGAGTGACGAAAATCAAAGATTTGACTTGCCACCCTCGATCCGGCGCACGCTTTCGCTCGCTCTAGTGCTTCATCCTGTCGCGGCTTTCTTCACCCTGGCACTGTTTTGTCTGGCCGTTGCTGCTCACATGCACAGTCCATCCCATTCTTCGAGATACCTCCTTCTCCTCTTCCTCCTCACTCTCCTGACTTTTCTCATGGGTCTCGCCTCTTTCATTGTCGACGTGATCCTCTTCATACCACACCTGGCATTTGGGTCGTATCTTGTGCTGGCTGCGAACATTATCCTCGCCATCAGTTGCGTCGTCTCATGCGCCATGCGTCGCTCGATCTTGGGCAGGAAAGCTCGACGGAAGCGCATCGCGGAAAACGCCGAAATGAGTGGCGAAAACTACTACAACAGGGAAGGCCAGGTCAAGACTTTACCCGTCGTAGCAAATCATGCAACCATTCCCGCTCTCAGCAATGGAGATTCGGGGGCTGATAGTCTCCCGGCATTTGCGACATTCGATAGCCCGCGTACCAATGATCAACTCAACGACGAGAGGATTCCTTTGACTCAGCGCAGCCCCATTGACGGGCCTGTCGAGATGACAAATATGGGAGATAGTTCCGGCTTTGCTCTATCGGCAATGACGCCATCACGGGATCATTTCGGCAGTCCAGCAATCAGCTCTCCCGATCCCTATGGTCCGCAATCATTTGGCGGCAGAGGTCAAGGTGGAGCTTATGGACGTGCTGGCTTCGAGGGATACGCCCCGGGAGGGCGAGATCAAACCTCGCTGGGGAGAGGAGGACCTCGCGCGCGAGGAGGCTACGGTACTCCTCCCCGTGGGTCGTACGGACCGGGAGGAGGAGGCATGAGAGCCCCCCGCGTACCCCCTCCGACCCATGGTTATGGCAATATGTCGCCGTCACCATATGGTCAAATGCCCGCCGCCGATGGCTACGCCCCGTATGACACATCTCCAGCGCCACTGTCACTGCCTGGGAACAACAACCTGGCACGAGCTGAGTCACCACCACCGATGCCTGGCCAAGCTGCATACGGACATCGGAATCAGCTACGAGATGGCAGCGGCAATGCAGCAGGTATGGGCGGTCCGCAGCAGGTTCGCGCCATGGCGAGAGGCGGAGGACGGGAGACCATAATGAGCGACGCAAGCAGGTACAGCAGCGATGAGTACGTTCGCTTTTTTTAAAACAGTTTCCTATCTCCGATGCCCTCCTGTAGTAGAGCGGCCTGGATATGGGTTTTCTTTGGGCTGACCTTGTGGCAAGTCAGTATGTTCCACCACGAGCTGCATGGAACCAGGGTTCGGGGAGAAATTCGCCGCGCACCGCATCACCAGCCCGATCAGTCAGACCTGGCCATGAAATGGCCGGGCAAAGCGCGTCCGCTTTAAGAGGTGGAAGTCAGCGTAGTGATTATTACGAGGACGTGAGTCCTCGATTTGAGGGGATGTCGCCGGCGCCGGCGCATTTCGCTCAGGGACGAGGTCAACAAGCCCCTCTCCATCAAGGCGATTACGAAGATGTTCACGCCATCATAGGCGGCGCTCGCAGTCCGGCAGAGTCAGAGCGTTCCAACTTCACCTCGATATCACAACGAGGCGTCAATCCGCAATGGGAATCATATCCACCAGTGCCGAACCAAGGTCAGCTGCCACGCCGTCCGGTGCAGGCCAAACAGCAACGCCAAGACCTGTTGCTCAACAACAACCCAGACTTTCAGCTGCCTGGGTCTCGGGCTCATGGTACTGGCCGACTTGGCCCGGGAATGATACCTGGAAGCGCATATCCAGCCGGAGCCATCTGAAGAAACTCATCACTCACACGCAGGCGCTCTGAGGAGGTGATGAGTGGAGACAAGATCCATGCTGTAGTATCGTTGCTGCTACTACCAGGTACGTGGCGCTCATCGTCCCACAGCCTCGCGAAACTTGGGACGCCGCTTTTCAACCTTAATTCGTCGATACCCAAAGGCTTGCTTGCTTTGCCCGGCAACCCTGCACATCCTCTGCGTTTTATTACCCTATTAGTAAATACCGACCCGCCAACCACGGCTTTCCGATGATGAGGAGAGCGAGGAGGCACACTTTGGTCTACTCGGGCGCCGTGACACCGACTTAAAATATTGAAACAATGCTGATTCTCGTACTGGCAAAATCTTTTTAATAATCCCTGGCCAAGTGAGAACGCATGCCGGCACAGTTACTGTGGGCGCCATGTTTACAAATCTTCCATACCATATTGGACCCGTCGCGTGCTATGCACACTACACACGCTCTGTCCTCGTCAAGCTCTAAATAAGCTCTCTTGTTTTTGCATAACCTTTACGTCTTGTCCCGGTCAGGATGTGGCGTCGAACATCAAGGAGGCCTGAAAGTTTTGAAGGTAGATGCGCCGATAAATATTGTCGGTACTTGCTGCTTCCCGACGCAGACCTTTGGGGGAAAACAAGCTTTCTGGGGGAAGAAGCAAGTGGAGAAGAGGCGGAAACTATACCTACTTCACCTTACATACCTTAAGTAAGGTACCTAGGTAAAAGTGTCTACCTTTGACGGGCGACAATTTAATACACATGCATATCGCTACGGCGCACAAAATTGCTGCCTTGGCGCAAAGCTTGTCTGATGGATGCTTTACAAGTTGCCTGGCAGATTGCTTATTAGTCTTTTGGCGTGTGTTGTGGTGACCAACGTCCGTCATCGGCAGCCGTTCGCGCTTCAATTCACAGGTGCCAATTGCAGATGCCAACGACTGCCACTATAAAAGGCAGCCACGCCCCTTGCCTTTGCATTTCTGAATTTTGCACCCGTTTCGAGCATTCGAGTCGCTTCCGTCTCTTCCCTGCGCCGTTTTTGGACCACGGATTCCCTTCGTGCTTGAAAAAAAAAGTGTCGAGTCTGGGCCAGCATCCGGCGTATATTCATTCACCTTCGTTGTTGAACTATTTAATCCATTTTGCATTACTGTCTGTTTCAAACTTGCAATCGGGTTGCCTGAACATTCCCTTTCATTGTATCTACTTCTTTCTTCTACATAATCGGTGCGTTTTCTCGCTTGTTTGACGTGGTGAAGGGTGATCAAGCTCGAGGAAACTGCACAGGACCGCTCCTTCCTGATTTCAAGCCTGGCTCGATTCCTTCACGCGCATCAACGCGAATACATTTCCTCGGCTATTCTACGCTCACGACCGTTGGAATAGCTGCGAGGTGACCTGGCGCTCGAACTCGAAGTCGCATCATACTTGCATTTGGATCTGAAGACTTTGGTTCGTCCCCCAACAGTGGCTGTCCATTTCTGCCACTTCTGCGAACTCAACAGAATTTCTTGGAAAGACTAATCGAGAACCCATTCTAGACATCTTTCATTGTGGAAACCTACAAATAAGCTGGACTTGCCCTTGAATTTCCTTGCCCCGTCCGACTTCCTCAAAAAACAACGCAGGCACGAGGCAGAAGCCACTCACGCCCATCCAAATACCAACATACCCTACTTGATAGAATGGAAGGCGAGTCGGTGATCAACACTTCCTCTGCCACCGCCGCGTCTTCTGCCGCAACACCTTCAACCGAGTCGTCGTCCCAGCAGCCGACCTACACCACTGCTGGAACCATTTACAAGCCGAATCTATCTCAACCGCTTCAGGCTCCAGCGCGTCGAGGTCGCTCCTTGAAGTGGCCAGGTCATGCTTTGCATCCTGAGCTCGCACTTCTTCCCAAGTCAGTATTGGCGCGCTTGCCCCTCAGAGCCAACACCTCCCCGTCCGTGCCGATATTGCAACAGTATACACCGTTACAACAGAACTACGACCGGGCTGTAAGTCCAAATAGCGATCAGGACCATATGTCGGCACAATTGTCCGCGGAATCAGACCCCGTGATCAAACGTCGCCTTGCCCCGAAGAATGCCCGACAATTCCTTCTCGAGATGAGGCTCAGGCTCGAGACCAGAAAATTGTTTTCTGGAGACGGCTACAGTTCTCCTGATAATGATCACGAGCCTCAAGAAGAGGAACACAAATGTGACGATGGTGAGGATGAGGGGGATGACGAGGACGACTCCAACATGGGCGCACTGAAGAACATGACCACGAAATCATTGCAGAACCTGGCGTCGTACCCAAATCCCAACCAAAAGAATGCTCAGAAGGCTCTGCAACGTGGCATCCGGGTCAGACCATCTGCTTTGGCTGCATCAATCAGCGGCGTGTCGCCTGGTAGTCCTCCCCTTGCCGCCCTCATCTCTCCCACTTCGTCCGCAGCAGGAGAAGGGATCTCCTCCTTACCCACATCGACGCAGGCTGCACAGACCGATACGCTCACTGGAGGCAGAGGTGCAGTCGATGGAATATGCAGATGGGATGGTGCCTGGAGTTTGAGCACACGAAGTAACTCTCCAGCTCCGATCCTTAGTCACCCTACGAAGACCAAGCCAACAAGCAGTGACCTATCGAAAATCATTGACAAGCACATTAATGGAAATGGAACGCCATTGCCACTGACCGCGGGGCCACCTGGACAAAGGCAATACCGGCCCTCGACCTTTGAGTCGACGTTCAAAGCCTTGAATGTGCAGTCGGCCCAAGAGAGCCTGACGAAAGAGGACGAGGAGGCATTGATTACGACGACACAAAATTTGCTACAACGTGGTCTCGACGACGTTTCGACAACGGCCGGCACCCTTGAGACGATACCCGATCGCGATGCGAGCGCAGGGCATCCCAAAAACGATGTCGAACCGCAGACGCAGGTGGCCGGGTCTCCTGGAGGACGAGAGCCACCGCCGAACAGCCACCTGTTCCCATTACGTGCCGCAATCATGGAGCGACAGAAGAAATGGAACCCGGACGAGCGACTGATCAAGGACGTCAGCTGGAGGGATCCGCGTCCCGAAGTCCGCGCCATGTATGAGCCTGGAACAGATCGCCTGAGCAAAGCAGCATTGGCTGCTCGCAATTCCAAATTACAAGACTGCTGGTATTTTGGTGTGAAGGATGCATGCTCAAATGACTCTGTCACCGGGTTGAGACAGCCGGGCTCTGAACGAGGTGGCATAGCCGATGACAAGAGTCATCTCGGTGAGAACGGCTTCCCGAAAGCCATAGAAGTGGATAAAGCGATAGCCATTGCCACTTCAGAGCATTCTCGGTCTCTTATGGAGATGGTGGTCTGCGCAGCCCGACGATCCTAGCAATATCATCCTTTGTTGTCGGGAGTCTCCCATTTTCAAGCCTCGAAACGGAGAGCAACAAGGGCTACTAGAAGGAAGAAGGAGGAGCAGAAGCTCGGCGCCAAACTTCACAAACTGTATTTCTGATGCGTAAGACGAGACTATGAAATTGGAAGGGGATCGTGCTGCTTTGTCGAATACGGCACTTTGGCTGCGCTTACCGGGAGGGCTGTTGTTGCGACTTTCCCGTGATGCATTGTGCAGGCGGTTCACTGGGGTAGATGAGGATGTAGCCTAACCTTAGACGGGCCAATGTTCAACAGCCTGAGCTCATCTTGCATCTTTCGCCTCACGTCTGGCACTGCGAAGCAGTTCACCTCGGTGCCATACGGCGCGGCTTTATGGGAGTCTCGTCAAAGCCCGTCAACGCTCGAGTGAGGCAGCCGTGGAGTGATGTCCTCTTCCTACATGATCCGTCGCCGGTCGATGGACGAGGTTCGCGAGGGGATCGCAAAAGAGTTCTGCGTGACGGGCAGTCAAGCTATCCCGTTCCTGAGAAGGTGCTGCCTCCTCCTTGCCTCGAATGTTCACGTTCCTTCGCGCTCGTTTTTCCTTTTCCTTTTTCTTGATTTGCAAGAAACGGCAAGTTTACGACGTCTTCTGCATTCCCAGGTATATGGTCAGTGAGTATATATACATGTCACAACACTAGGCGCACGGCAGGTGGGAAAACAAGTCCATGTTCTAGCTAAGCCTAATACAAAGGAAAGCTACCTATTTATAGAGAGCGATTAC
>JARJRV010000405.1:0-39535 GCA_030783925.1 Aschersonia sp. MBC 735 | reverse complement strand
ACGGGGCAGGGCGCGGTGGGGAATGTGCGCTGTGCGACCAGACGAACTACTCCACAGCATCCGGATTGGATTCGAGCGGGCGGACTCCAGGGAAAAACAGTTGACGAGTGAGGTTACGCCGAGAAAGAAGAACAGGGGTCTCTCTCCGTCGCAAGATGCGGAGGAGCGGAGTGCGATAGCGGACACCACCATCCCTTGCAATTGCTGGGGTAGGGCTCACCGTTATTTCACCCTCTCTCTCTGTATTATCTCCGTTGTGTGGGACAATCTCGGCCGGGGCGCCGGTCATGTCTTCCCCGCGAGGAGAACGATAACGGTCATGCGAGGTGGCCATTGCCCAAGGTGTGATTCGCCCACCGAAACGAGTCCGTTGGACGAATCCCATACTCGCTCGACGTTGATGCAATTGCTGCGCAACGCTCCAATTTTGACAGACGGCAAATGCCCGTGCTCAGTACTCCGTATTGTGGGTGCACATGCACGGCAACGCTTTTCGGGACATCCGAACGGAATGAATGAATCCTATGCTCTCGCAAAAGAAATCAAACCCAGAGATTGCCGGATACAATATTGCACTGCTTCAGCACGGTGCGTGATATTCGCAATGAAGTGGTTGTACGGGAAAAGCCAGTCGGACTAACTATTGTAGGTATCCGCCAGACTAACACCGACACGACACCACACGACACCACCACGTCGGCGTCGGCTAACCCCTGCGCCCGACGTCGGCCCCCACGGTTGCTGGGTCAACAGGGCCAAAGACAACATGCGGCCGCAATTGGCGGCACCTGGCGGCACCTGGCTGGCACTATGTACGCAATACATACAGACTCTTTCAGACTGTCTGTCTATCGTCAATGCCCTCGAGAAGCTCTGCAGGTCGGGCCTGGTGAAATCACATTGCTTGTATCCCGTCCATATCTGTCGCGGCTTCTCGTGAGATAGCAACGCATCTTTGCGCCCCGACCGACGTCCAGGCGACCTGCTTGTTGCCGTCGTACGAAGCTCCCCGTCGAACAATAACAGCAACATTCCAGTCATTTGCTTTTCTCTGAGACAACGACCTGTGCTATGGACCGACCAAGCACCCCATCGGGGCCGCCAGACTATCATTTGACCGGTTATGATGAGGACAATGACACCCCAAATGGCCAGAACGCCGCTGCCGTTCGGCTTCTGACTTCTGCACAAGATTCATCCGAACAAGATTTGTGAGTACAAAAGCACAACTGCATGTCAAATCTTGGCTCCGCTGCAGCAGTTACTAACAACTGTAGCCCTCGTCGTGCCACACGGCGATATCAGCCCAGCGTCGTTTCGTCCCATTCTCGAACTGGCTCTGTCCTGGACGATGCGCCCAGCATGCCACCACCAGGCTCAAGTTACAATCCATTCTCAAGCCGGGAAGGAGGATCCCCTCACCGCCCTTGGACTCCATCTGCTCGCGGCGCCGACTTCTCACGACCTCCGCCATCCAACGTGTCGTACGAGCCCTCGAGTCTGAATGGAAGTCCTCGCCCGGGGACGCCGTCCTCTCGCTATGGAGGAAGTCCTCGTCGCCCGCTTCCGCCTGCACCGCTCTTTTCTAGCTCGACTCGTAGTCGGCCAGATGCCGTCGACGACGCAACCGTCTCTATTCCACTCAACGACGGTGACGACGTCTTCGGCACAGAAACAGACTTGAGCGACTCGCGACCTCTGCCCGCACATCGTGATTCTTACATGTCAGGCTCACAGGAGACACTAAACGAGGAAGATGCCGACGATCTTGACAAAGTCGAGCATTATGGCCCTGCGCCAGACGGTGCACAGGAGCGCCGAGGTGTTCGCGCACCACAAATGTCCAAGAAGGAAGTGCAGCTCATCAACGGAGAGCTTGTGCTAGAGTGCAAGATTCCGACTATACTATACAGCTTTCTGCCCCGCCGCAACGAAGTCGAGTTCACGCATATGAGATATACCGCCGTGACCTGCGACCCTGATGATTTTGTGGACAGAGGATACAAGTTACGGCAAAGCATTGGCCGCACGACGAGAGAGACTGAACTCTTCATCTGTGTTACCATGTACAACGAAGACGAGTTCTGCTTTACCAGAACCATGCATGCCGTTATGAAGAACATTGCCCATTTCTGCTCGCGGTCTCGATCGAGGACCTGGGGCGAGAACGGCTGGCAGAAGATCGTGGTCTGCATCATCTCCGACGGTCGTGAAAAGATCAATCCTCGCACCTTGGACGCTCTGGCAGCCATGGGCTGCTATCAGCACGGCATTGCAAAAAACTATGTGAACAACCGCGCAGTTCAGGCCCACGTGTACGAGTACACGACGCAGGTATCGCTCGACGCCGATCTCAAGTTCAAAGGCGCTGAAAAGGGCATTGTGCCGTGTCAGCTCATTTTCTGCCTCAAGGAGAAGAACGCAAGAAAGCTCAACTCGCATCGTTGGTTTTTCAATGCCTTCGGCAAGGCCTTGACGCCAAATGTCTGCATCCTGCTCGATGTAGGAACTCGCCCGGGAAGTAACTCTCTCTATCACCTGTGGAAGGCATTTGACACGGATTCCAGCGTGGCTGGGGCCTGTGGTGAGATCAAAGCCATGAAGGGCAAGCTTGGTTCCAACCTGCTCAACCCTTTGGTTGCCTCTCAGAACTTCGAATACAAAATGTCCAACATCCTGGATAAGCCTCTGGAGTCTGTCTTTGGCTACATCACTGTGCTTCCCGGCGCACTCAGCGCTTATCGCTACCACGCT
This sequence comes from Aschersonia sp. MBC 735, assembly GCA_030783925.1. Classification (NCBI taxonomy): domain Eukaryota; kingdom Fungi; phylum Ascomycota; class Sordariomycetes; order Hypocreales; family Clavicipitaceae; genus Aschersonia; species Aschersonia sp. MBC 735. The sequence goes on along the minus strand of JARJRV010000405.1, from coordinate 36,781 downwards.
TTGCAGAACGACGAGACTGGACACGGACCACTCAGCCAGTACTTCAAGGGAGAGACACTGCACGGACAGCACGCCGATGTCTTCACGGCCAATATGTATCTTGCTGAGGATCGTATCCTGTGTTGGGAACTGGTCGCTAAACGTGGTGAAAGATGGGTGCTCAAGTACGTCAAGGGCTGCACCGGAGAGACTGATGTACCTGGTAAGTCAATTTGAGATAACGGCGGTAAACATGATGCGTGTGTACCCCGTTTGCTCACTCCCTGCCTCTCCTTCTCCCCCCAAACGTCTCCAAAGGCCCTAACGCGTGGCTCGTCCCCAAGATTCCGTACCTGAGTTCATCTCCCAGCGAAGAAGATGGCTAAATGGAGCCTTCTTCGCCGCCGTGTACTCGCTCGTCCAATTCCGTCAGATTCTGGCAACGGATCACACCATCCTGCGAAAAATACTCCTCTACGTGGAATTCGCCTACCAACTCTTGCAGCTTCTGTTCACCTACTTTGCGCTGGCCAACTTTTATCTGACCTTCTACTTCATCGCTGGTGGACTCACGGATCAGTCTGTCGATCCCTTCGGACACAACATCGGAGGCGTCGTGTTCCACATTCTACGCTATACCTGTGTGTTGCTCATCGCGACACAATTCATATTGTCTCTCGGCAACCGCCCGCAAGGGGCAAAGAAGCTCTATATGGCAAGCATGATCATATACGCCGTCATCATGCTCTACACCATTTTCGCCTCCATCTATATCGTGGTGCGACAACTCACAACGTCAACGCCAGAGATCGCCCTCGGCAACAATGTTTTCACAAATCTCATCGTGTCCACCATTTCGACTGTAGGACTCTACTTCCTCATGTCGTTTCTTTATCTAGATCCGTGGCACATGTTCACGTCGTCGGCGCAATACTTCCTTCTGCTTCCCAGTTACATCTGCACGCTGCAAGTGTACGCATTCTGCAACACGCACGACGTCACTTGGGGCACCAAGGGAGATAACGTCATGAAGACGGATCTTGGTGGCGCCGTTGGAAAAGGCCAGACGGTCGAGCTAGAAATGCCCAGCGAACAGCTGGACATCGACAGCGGGTATGATGAAGCGCTCCGCAATCTGCGGGATCGCCTCGCCGTTCCGTCGCCACCGGTCAGTGAAGCCCAGATGCAGGAGGACTACTACAAGAGTGTGCGGACGTACATGGTCGTGACGTGGATGATTGCCAATGGTATTCTGGCCATGGCTGTGTCCGAAATCTACAGCAACAAGGGCATTGGTGACAACTTCTACCTCCGCTTCATCCTGTGGAGTGTGGCGTCGTTGGCTCTTTTCCGGGCTATTGGGTCCACGACATTTGCTATCATCAATGTTGTCAACACCATTGTCGAGGGCAGGGTGCGGATGAAGTTCAAGCTTCCTAGCTGGCTGGGAGGCTTCGGGAGCAAGATCAACGAAAAGGTCAGCAGTGTCGGGAGCAGTTTGAGGAGCTGATGCGCTGCCGAGGCGTTTGCGCCGGGGGGGGGGGAGGACCAGAGGGGTGTTTTTGAGGGTGAGGTTGGATTCGTGAGTGAATGGCTGGATTGGCCTCTATGTGTGATTGGATGCTGTAATGATGGACATTTGTGGCAATGAAATGGCAGTTGAACAAAGAGGACCTATGTTCTGCCAGACGTGCACCTTTACGAGGGTCAGAGAACTCATCGTTACAATAAAAAGAAAACCATGAACGAAGAAAGCGGCGCAAAAGATGTGACGTGTAACGGCTTCTGCCGGCGGGTAACACATGGGACATGTGCGTTCTGAGCCTCTCAGATGCCAATACCCCTTGTTCTGAAATCCGCGAGGGAGATTGAAGTCTCTGTCACTGTCACTCAAAACCATACTTTGCGTGACTTATGGCCACTGGTTTCTCTTGGATTTCACAATTAAAAAAAAGCAAGGTAAAGCCTGAGCCGATTGAAAGCCACATACGAATTGGAACTTCCCAAATATCGTGCATAAAGGTCTGTCCCCTCTGCTTTTCGAAAAAGTTGGCCTCTTGCAGTAACTAAGTGGGATGCCCATGAACGACTCCGTACTCCCTCTACTTGACATGCAGATGCTCGACAAAAGCTGGTCCGGACTGTGAACATGCTTCTTACTCCTCCTCGGACTCCTCCTCGGCAACCTAGCACAAGAATATGAGTCAACTGCTCTGGTCTGATCTCGTTGGAATAGACGAAGGAGCAAGGAGTAATGCACTTACGTTGTCGTGGAAGTTCTGGCCATCTGTGGTAGGTTTGATTATGCCGGCGCGGATGCAGAAATCGCCGAATTTCTCCTCGTCTTGCCTCTCCAGGGCGTACTGCTTCAGGAGGGCTTTCATTGTCGAGATGATCTCTTCTTCCTTGATGCTCGACCTGTAGAGCTTGTTGAGGCGCTGCCCGTGATATCCCCCGCCGAGATACATGTTGTAAGCCCCGAACGCCTTGCCGACAAAGGCCACTTCGGCAAGCCACGGTCGGGCACAGCCGTTGGGACATCCCGTCATTCGCATGACGATAGAGTCTTGACGCAGGCCATTTTCTTCGAGGCACGTCTCTAGCTTGGAGATGAGCACGGGCAAGTAACGCTCTGACTCGGCCATGGCCAGACCGCACGTGGGGAAGGCAACGCAGGCGGAGGAGCTGAGGCGCAAGCCCGAGAACCGGATATTATCGAGCTTGTATTTCTTCATGAGCGACTCGATTGATGCGAGGTCGTCATCCTTCACGTTGCTCAGAATCAAATGCTGATTACCGGTAAGACGGAATTCGCCCTTGTGCACCTTAGCGATTTCTCGCAATCCCGTTTTCATCTGAAAATCGGGTGTGTCCTCGATGCGACCGTTTTCGATGAACATGGTGAAGTGATTGAGTCCGTTTTCGTCCTTCTGCCAGCCAAAGGTGTCGATGTTGCTTTTGAACTCAAACGGCCGCTCCTTCTGGAAAGATTGTCCCCAGAGTTCCTCCACCTTGGCACGGAAGACGTCCACGCCCAAGTCGTCGATCGTGTACTTAAGACGCGCATGCTTGCGGTTCTTGCGGTCGCCATGGTCCCTTTGAACAAGCATTATCTTTTCGCAAGCGATGTGTACATCCTCGGCTTTGCAGTATCCCATCATGCGGCCAGTTTGAGGATAAGTCTTTTTGTTGTTATGTGTGGCTCCCATGCCTCCGCCGGCGAGCACGTTGAACCCTTCAAGATTGCCGTCTTTACCCTGAATGGCAATCAGACCAATGTCGTGAGCGTATACGTCAGTATCGTTGTGAGGAGGTATAGCAATGGTAATCTTAAACTTGCGTGGCAAGTAAGTAGGGCCGTACAAAGGCTCGAAATCTTGCACACTATCCCCCGCAATCTGGGTCTTTTTGTTGTCATCGTCCGTGAGCCAAATCTCGTGATAGGCATTAGTAGACGGGAGGAGATGGTCGCTGATTTTCTGTGAGCAGGCATGCACCTGCTTGTGATAGCGCGACTGCGTCGGGAGCGAGCTACACATGACGTTCCTGTTCACGTCACCGCAAGCAGCTATAGTCGTCATCAAGGCTCGATTGATCGCTTGCATGGCAGGCTTGAGCTTCCCCTTCACAACACCATGGAATTGGAAGGTTTGTCTGGTGGTCAGCTTCATGGTCTCATTTCCCAATGTAGTACTGATATCATCCATCTGAACCCATTGCTTCGGGGTTGCAACGCCACCAGGAAGTCTGCATCGAATCATGAATGAATAAGCAGGCTCGAGCCCTTGCGCTTTCCTCTCATCCCGTACGTCCCGGTCGTCTTGCATGTAAGTGCCGTGAAACTTGGTTAGCTGCTGGTCCGATGCGGAGATGGCTCCGGTAGATGTGTCCTTCAGTCCTTCCAGAATCGTGCCTCGCAAGTAGTTGGACGCAATTTTGATGTCCTCGTTCGTAATCGGTGGTGGCTCTTCTGGTAACCCTTCCACCTTATCAACTCCCAGAGCTTGCCAGATCTTTGGCTCCCACTCTTGATAGCCCGTTTGATAGCCATCGGGATCTTGATCATCTCCGAGACCAATATCAACGATTCGTGTACCACCAAGGTTTCCTAGCAACCTATCCAAATCCTTAGCCGGCTTATTGTAGTAAATCCTGTCCTCTTTCCGCGGCCAGTAATGACTGTCACCGAGGCCGAAAACCGAGAAATTGACCGTCGCAAGATCCAAATCGTTGTTGTCTTTGATAGAATCCCAGAAAGGGAGGCCATTCTGTGGAAATTCTCCTTGTCCGGCGGTCGAGGTAAGGAACACCACATTTTCTTCTCGAGCAAGCTCCTCTAGAGGATAGTCTTCCATGGCTATTACGGTGGTCTTCAGTCCACGGGCTCTCCCACGGGTCCCCAAGCGTTTGGCGACTGATGCGGCATTCCCGTTGTCAGACGCGAACAGGATTGTCAGTGGCGCCCCAAGAAGACCCTCCAGCAACTGGTCGTAGACATTGCGTGCCTTCCTTTTCTGGTGAGCACGTACTTCGGTCCCGAAGTCTTGTGCAAGGCTCGCTGCAAACCTTGGCTCCTTTCTCATTAACTGTGTAAGCTGATTGTCTCTTGCTAGAAATGTCTTCAGCTCTTGCTTGACCAATTCTGAGTCGAGGGCAAAGTTCGGCTGGCCGGCAAGCTCATTTTCCGGGTTCCATCGATATAAGGGCCAATATCCTGCGTCGACAGCTTTCTTAGTTTCTTGAAGGACAGTGAGAGCAGAGTCATTCTCCGCAAAGTAAGGGAGGTACGCCAGGACGACGGAAGGCCCCTGGAACTTGTCGGCCTCCAAGAGTGCTTGCAAGACCTGCGTATAAGAGCTGTAAACAGCAGTTGACGCTACATAGACGTTTCCGAAGTTCATCGCATAAAGACCGATATCCTTCTTCCTTCGGTTCTCGTCCACGGCCTTCTTTTCAGAGAAAGGAACAGAGTCGATGATGAGCATGTTCACATTTTTCCCAGAGGCAAGAACATGATGAATTCCGGAGTTGCCCAGATCGTAGGCCCATGCGTCGGAGCCTATCAGCCACAAAGACTCCTTGCGAAAGAACTCGCCCTTGGCAAGAAGCTCCTTAGCCAGAGAAGACCCATCATCTTCCAACTTGGCAATCACCTCGTCGAAAAAGCTGACAGACTGCTCCGCGTTGTCAGCATGTGTCGTCCATCGAGCCAGCCGGCTCTTCAAGTCAACTGTATTGAAAGATCCGCTGCTTGCCGCCTCCTTGACTTGTGAAATAAATTGAGTTCGAGACTCCATGCGGGCCAGCAAGGAACCAAAGCCGAATTCGGGATTAGCAGTAATGACACCAGGGATACCGACGTCCTTGGATTTCAAAGCATTAGCGATATAAGCCCTCTTGCCAAATAATTGATCAAGAATCTTGGAATATGCTGTCTCAAGTTGTGGTTTGTGAGGAACATATACAGCAGATTGCTCAAAGGCAGGCCGCGTGCCAACCTCAAGGTTCTGTACAGGCATTTCAGAGGTTAAATTCTGAACGATGCCCTTGAGTGCTTGGACGATTGTTTCCGGGGCTATCTGGCCCAATTGATATCCCACCACGACCTCAACACCACCCGGTCCTCGGTTGACAGACGAAAGAACATCAACAAGAAGGGGGCCCCATTTCGTAGTCTTTCTGTGGATCTGTTCCAGAATCGCGATCTTTTTGATGGACCGAGGAAGAGATTCAACCAGCTTCGAACCTATCCATGGTCGATAGAGTCGTGGTTTGACAATACCCACACCGGCAAAAATATCACTCGCTGTTGCATTGTCTACAGCTTTGGCGAAAAGAGCAGTATCGGAACCAAACACAAACAGACAGCTTTCGGCATTTGTCGGCCCGTTGTACTCGAAGGCCGAGTATTCTCTGCCCAGTGCGTTTTTCAACTGCGACCAAACCCTCGTGGCGCAGGTATAAATATCCTCTGAGGTGACCACGGGCGGAGCAGCTTCAACAGTTGTCGCGACGGACGATGCTGCTGTTGGGGTCGATGCCTGACTAGACTTCAGTGAAGTTCCAGCCGACGTGGTTTTGGACGATGTGTCAGCGCCTTGTGGAGGCAGAAGACCAGTGCTCTTGTCACCGTTACCGTTAAGCTGCGCTTCCGGTTGATCTGACGATATTGCAACATGCCCATCGTCCACATATATGTTCGATCCGGAGACGGACCCGGCCTGAAATCGACGTATGCTATCAATGTCCAAGACTTGTCTCACGACATCTGGATCTTCTACTGATATCGGCTCGTTATTTGCGGACGTCTCTGAGGCGAAGAAGTGTATCACGGCCTTTCCGGTACGAACGGCCATGGCGTGAGCTGTGATGGCCATGTCTTGAGCCTCTTGTAGAGTTTCTGACTGTAGGAATGTCCACCCCGCATTCCGTATTGAAGTTATGGACGAGAAGTCTGCGTGACGTCGAGGTTGCAAAGATATGTGCAGAACAACAGGATAGCTGGCCAATCGATAGAGATGAGAGATGGCAGGTACGAGAATGGTGGAAGGAGCTGTCACAGAAACAAGCTTGCCAGCCCGAATTGGCGTATATACTGAAAGTAAGGGGTCGGCATTGAAACGAACAGATTGTACCTGGCTCTCCGTCAGTATTGAGAGCAGTCGGGCTACGAGCCTGTTCGTTGTTTTGCTCGAAATCATCTGTACGGGCTTCCCAACTTTGCGGACTTACGATAGGGGTCGCATCTGGCGCAGCAGCAACCAGGCCGGGATCTTTGCGCCCAGCATACTTCTTCAGGTGAGACGAGAACTCGGACTCGGTAGCAAGAGACGGTTGGACTGATATGACCACATCGCTAGAGATGTAGGCGATTCGGGCAACTAATGTACAAATTTGTAAGCTTGTCGGAGTGACCACAAAAACCAGGCCTTCGGTGGACTTGACGAATTCATGTAAGTGGCAACTATTGCGCTGCGGCGAAGGCTATGAACATTTCACACTTACCAGCCTCTTCAGGCGTACGGATCTGATGGACCGCACTCATAATTTCGGCGTCAATTTTTCAAGACGTCCAGAAGAAAAATGTGTCAAGACCCTGTATGATGGGGAGAAAAAAGAGTTTCTTGGTCTGTAACTGCTAGTACTGGGGGTCTAGTGACAAGCGCCCCCTCCCCACGCCAAAACATCTTAGGGACTGACGGCACGTGCGACCAAGCATTGCAGCTGCATCAGGCATGGCGAGCTCGCAATGAGACTGTAATAAGACCCGCTAATGCCGCCTTTTACCAGTGTACTTTCTTTGCGGCGGGTAGTAGAAGAAAAGCTTGCCTCTCTTTGCTGGCATGCTGCCAAACATGTCAGCATACGCGGGGATGAAGCAGATGGGGGAGCCCCACGCCCCGCCAAGCAGTCATTCTATCAGGGATTGCGTGATCACTAGCGCTGCCAGGGGCCGGTACCTACTGGTGGCGAGACCGCACATTACAAATTTCCATCGCCCGATTTGCGGAGGGCTCGATGCCCGCCGGCTTTTCCTACTCGGCGCTGTAGAAAATTGATATTGGGCGCTGTACCCGCCTTATTAATACGGCCACATTATACGAACCATACCTTCATACCTATTTTACTAGCATTCTATTGGTTCCTATAATTATTATCTATTGACACAAAAAAACGCAAATTTGAGGGCATCGCGAGGCACGCGGCGCGGTATGTTGCGCCGCGTGCCCACAGATTTGCAGCCCCCTTTTCTTCCTTTAACAACATCATTAAAAGCTTCAATAAAAGGGCTCAAATCTATCAATTTAAACATATTAGCAGTATCATTATTAATTGTTATTATTAGCATGCCTTAATTCATCAAAGCTGTGCACATTTACAAAGTCCTTCGAATTCAAGACCTAATTCGAGTCGGCTATTAACACATAGCTTTGAATGAACCTATTCAAAAGAGCTCATAACAATAAGAAATTCATCACAATAGCCCACCATAATAAGGTCAGATGCTTCAACTACCTAAGCGGCCATAGCTACCGGCATTAACAAGAGGCATAAGGCGCGTATAAGGTAGCGTATGCCACACTTGCACGCAGGCTGAGCTAGAAGCATGGCCTATAATATAAGGCAGGCTAAGAGGTTCTATTAGGTTATAAGGTTAATTAAGAATAGATATAAATATAAGAGAAATAAGAATAGTAACAAAATAGGCTATAGAAAATATACCTATTACCCTATCTTTAAGCTCTAATAAGACTCTTAATAAAATAGTAGTTAGAACGCTAAAATAGCCTAGAATAACTAGTTAGACTAATTAATGTGAATATATTTAATAAAAATAATAGAAATCGCATTTTTGGCTAAATTAGCAGCATGCATGCCCAGGCTATTTGAATTAATAATAAAATTAGTGTTATAATATTAAGTATTTTTAGGGGGGGGTGAGTCTCTATGCCTTTGTATGTATTTTACTAGTGGGAGTGTGGCGATCAGGCCCTCTAGCTGCATATAGCTAGTCTAGTGGGGTACGGCGCCCAATATCAATTTTCTACAGCGCCGAGTAGGAAAACTCATGCCCGCCCGCACCCTGCATTTCTGCCATGCCGTATTCTGTAAGGAGCATCAGTGCATGTCGCCATCGATTTTCAACGGATCCGACTTCCGCGCCCCCCACCGACAGGCCGACGGCCGACGTCCGTTGTCGCGACGGTTCGACTGATTGTTTCTATACCATTGATCAGAGCATTTGCACCGAACAAGGATGAGCACCTCATACACGAATGCAAATGACGTTCGCTAGGCGAATATGCATAGCTAGAAGTAAGCTTCACAATATCAACGTTTGGCGTCCAGTCACAACTCTGTTCGACCAAAGTCGTTTCCGGGGATAATAGAGCGATGCTCTTGTGTCGATAAAAATCAAGATGACTGCCCATTCTGCGTTGCGTATGTCAAGTTCGGACTCAGACGGTGAAATGACTTTGTCCTCATCATGCATTTTCTCTACCCATCATGCACGAGAATGACGCCGGAGGTCAGCAATCTTCAATTTGAGCAATAAAGTAGCGGCCGCCTCAGGCGACAAACCAAAGACTGGCAAACATGAGCGTCGGGTAACGCGATGAATTCAATGGTCGGTATTATGATACAAAAATCGCTTCAAAAACTCCTTGACAGTGTGTTCGCAGGACTGTTCGTAAAGACTGCAAGCCAGGCTGGCGCTGTAATGTCTAACGATTGTCTTTTCGACCACCTAAGCGCGCTGTAGCTGATTCACACCACCCCGGTCAGTGTTCCGCCATTATGAGGCTTTCTTTGTGGGTTCCGCCCCCAATCCTCTGAGCTGGGTATGTCCATCCAATAGCCTTTTCCAAAAGACACCATGAGGCGGCCCAAGCGGCCCTTTCGACCATCTCCATCTGGTAGATCGACAGCGAAAGGACCTTCGAGCTCGTCGACCCCAGGGCCCTCCAGTATCATCAGCTGCATGTATTTTTGAAGCACTTGCCGGGCGAATGCCATCACCACCACGGTGAAGTAGACTCGAATGAGCGTAAGCCCAACTATTAAGAGCATACTTGTCGCCGTCTCTTGAGGCACAACCTTGCCATGAACAGCGCTTTCGCGACGAAGGCCTTGGAAGCTCTGAGCCACCATGGTCGGGATGGACGATTTTGAGACGTCTATTTTAGTACTGGCAGTGCTGGTGAAATACCAATCGAGGCCGAACGCCGCGGTGTATGCTCCATTGATTGCCGTGTCGACAAAATAGAGCCAGGCTAGAGCCAAACATTCGAAAGGACTTTGACGTCGGATATGCGGTATTAAGTATACTAGAAGTCCCAGAACGCCGATCGAGTAAACGTAAGTCGAGAGCTGAAGTAGAGACAATTGATAGCCCGTCAAAATTGCCAGCAAACCGTAAACTCCGGTCACTTTGTTGAAAACCAGCGCCAATGAGATGAGTTCCGTGCCGGTTTGAAGACCAATCAGGCCAAAAAGACTCTGAATGATGTTATGATCAGCGCGCGTCTTGGAATCAGGGTCCGCAACGAGGCAGTAAACCTTACCTGAGGGCGCGGGACTCTGAAATACAGCCTTGTAAGTTTAGACATGCTTTCGTCGATACAATGGCAAAAGATGGACGAAAAAGGGCGAATGTGGTGATGCCAGAGGAGACTCGATTATCTTGCGATGGGCGATCAGAAAGAATGCTTTGATGGCGTTGCATGACTTCATCAAAGGGGGGCGCTTAGTCATCTCTGCGCTTCTGATCATGCTCGCGACCTGGTGCAACAGCCAAAGCTAGCATCCGACAACCCACGTGCTCAAACACTTGACTCAGATCACTTTAGTTGACATTTTGAATTACTGCAACACATGGCGATTGACAACTCCGTTGTCGGCGGCATAAACAGAGATCTAGCGCATCTGATGCTCGCAGGCGTATGCTCACAACGAGTAGTTGCAAGACTTCTTGGTGAGTTGGTCGCGATTGCTACTAATATATTAAAAGCCTGTTTCGCGTGGAACTATGCAAGAGGAAATTCGCGATTCAGCGGGATTCAAGTTTGTTCACATAGAACAGCCACTGAGCTTCATGAGCTGGAAAGCTAATTTTCCCGATGGAAAATGATGGTCTTGACTAAACTGACAAATCTCAAAAGGCCTCTGGCGCCTCGACTGAACAGAGGTTTCACGTCCAGAGCTTCTCAGGTCAAGATTTCCCCACAAGTGATCTGTCATTGACTGCAAACAGCCTTCCATTTCGCCCTGGAAAAGCTCCATTGATCACTAGCTTGATTCAACATTTCGAGCAATTGGGATGATCTGCAACACACGAGTATAAAGGGGCGATGCATTTAATGACCCTATTCGCCACGTCCGCCTCCCCGAGTTTTAGTGGAGCTGAAGATGAGAACTAATCAATGGAATAATGACCTCACAGAATCCTCACGATCGAAATTAGGTCACATTGTCTTCAGCAAGCGCATCCCTCCTGGGGCGATTGCATGTTATTCGTTTTTACATCAATCACTGTGGTATTGAACAGGTTAGGTCTTGGTCTGTCTCGAAAGGTTGTAGAGCTGCGAGGGGAGCTTACTTTGACTCGATGCTTGCGTCGCAGCATCGGTACCTTCCATACCTGGCAAAGCTTGTGCTATTCTCTTGAACAGGTTCTTCACATTGTGACCCAACTTTGCACTGGTTTCCATGAACATCAAGTTATTCTTCTTTGCTTCGTCTTCGCCTTGCTGGGTTGTGACTTCGCGTTTCTCGTTGAGATCGGTCTTATTGCCGACCAACACGATTATGACATCGTTGCCTCGCTCTGCGCGCACGTCGTCGATCCACTTTCTTGTGTTTTGAAAGGACTTCGCATCTGTAGGATGTAAGCTTCCGCGCCTCTTATTGACAGGATCTATCTCCATACTCGATACATCATACACAACAACGGCCACACTAGAATCGCGAATGTATGAGGGTATCAGGCTTCGAAATCTCTCTTGACCTGCAGTGTCCCAGAGCTGCAGGCGTACCGTTCTGTCTTCGAGATACATTGTCTAAATGATGATGAGCCTCGACATCGTCCATTTACCATAAGCTTCATCATACCTTTGACAGAAAATCGATGCCGATCGTTGCTTGGTACATATTATCGAATGAGTCGTACATGAATCTTGTGATGAGTGATGTTTTCCCCACTGAGCATCATGTCAGCAGGAGCACACCAAAGATACTGGAACCCGAGGAACCTACCACTTTGTTCCCCTAAGAATACCAGCCTGTGGACGATTGGCGTTAGTCCGAGCAAAAGCGCAAGACAGACAAACGTACTTGAATTTCTTCAAGGGATTGTTATATGAACCTCCCGCCTGCGCCATTTCCACGTCTAGTTTTTGTCACTCTGATGACTGTGATTGGGAATCAGGGGAAGGCGATGGTGACCAAGTCGCGCAACCCGGGGACTGTGGGGAATGGTAATCGGGTTCAAGCGCGTTGTCGGGCTTGTGTTGGTTCGACTCGACAAATGCTACGGGTATTCGTCTGAGGCACGGAATACGAATACCGGATACAATAATTGTTGGCATCGGAAAGGTGGCAATGTCAACGACAACATGGAGTCGTGCATAACAAGGTCAGTGTGGATCATCGGTAGTAGTCACACTTCATCGTCGTGCCAAGATTAGTAGGTGTCCCAAACAACAGATACAGTGGGTTGAACCTCCGGGGGCCCTGGTCGGTAGTGCAAAGAACGCGCCCAGAGCAGGGGCAGTGCCTCAGCCTGCCGCCAATGCACGTGCATTTTCTAGCTTACGCAGCATGACCGGCGCCGTGGGCAGAATTTTCGGGAGTCCCTTATCGTCTTATCAAAAATTAGTGGATGTCGTTCGGCAGAAAAATAATCGCTATATCATTCAGCTTTGGTTTCCTAGATCGCACGTCGTCTGGAAAGTTTTGTGAAAAATTCTACCAGTCAACATGCCGGTGCTTTCCTCCCACCTTCCGGGGTCGGTAGAGGCCCCCAGGCAATTTGCCCAAAGTTCAAGAAAAGGAAAAAAGGCTTGGCGGAAAAATGTCGATGTGACTGACGTTGAGCGTGGCCTGGACGAGTTGAACAGGGAGATCATTCGAGGGTATGTCTGACTTCGATGCTGACGGTCTGTTATCCTTGCTGAATCGGCACAACAGTGGTGTAATCCGAGAGAAAGACTCTGCCGACCTCTTCACTATCGACCTTGGAGGCGACTCCAGCGCAATCAAGAAATACCCGAAACACAGCAAGAAGTATCTGAAAGCCGACGAGATCCTTGCACAACGCTCGGCAATTCCGAGTGTTTCCGCGCGCAAGCGGCCCGGCGAAATATCAGACAGTCTTATCCCGCGTCAGAAACGCCTGCGACAGGGCTGGGTCTCCCATAAAGAGCTTGTTCGGCTACGAAAAGTCGCCGATGGGCAGCATGCGCAATTGATCGAAGTTCATGACGCATCATACGACGTCTGGGATGATAGTCAGTCAACGCCGAAGACAGACGAAAAGTTTGACTTTCTCCCAGAACCTGAAGCCGCCAAGTTGCCGAAGACTATGAAGCAGAAACCAATCTCGTTGATAGCGGGTGGGAAGGAAATGCCGGCCGTGCCAAAGCCATCTGGCGGCTTCAGCTATAACCCGTTGGCTACCGATTACGAAACCCGTTTGGTAGAAGAGAGCGCCAAAGCTGTAGAGGCCGAGAAACAAAGGCTTCTGACTGAAGAAGCGGAAAGAGAGAAGCAAGATGCCGCCATGCGCTCAGCTGCTGAAGCTGAAGCTGCCGAGCAGCGCGCGAATCTGTCTGAATGGGAAGAGGACTCGGAATGGGAAGGGTTTCAGAGCGGCGCCGAGGAAGAGCAAGTCAAGGCCAAGCAGCCGCGGCGCAAGACCCAGGCACAGAGAAATCGTATCAAGCGGAGGAAAGAAGAGGAGCGGCTGGCAAAATCCAAGGCTGCTACTCGGGCTCGCAAAGCTCAGGAGGAGAAAATCGAGCAACTCGCCGATGAAGTCGAACAAGAGCAAATGAGCAGAGCACTAAGTAAAGCGGAAGTCGTGGAGACCAGCGACGAAGTTCTAGATGACAGGCTGAGAAGGAGACAGCTTGGTAAATTCAAGTTACCTGACAGGGACTTGGAACTCGTCTTGCCTGACGAGCTGGAGGAGTCTCTCCGCCGTCTGAAACCTGAGGGTAATTTACTCAAAGATCGATATCGGAGCATGCTTGTTCGAGGCAAGATGGAGAGTCGGAGACATCTTCCGTTCAGAAAACAAGCAAAAAGGAAGGTCACCGAGAAATGGTCTTACAAAGACTTTCATTTATGAGCTTCACGATTTATCTAGAGAATATAAGAATTACAGGACACTCGACGCTAGCCTTTGTCCGAACAGGTTGTACAGAATCATCTATAAGGCTTCTGCGCTTCTGGGCAAGGTGAAGAATCTACGTGAAAAATTTTCTTCAGCAGTCTTCTACGGCGTGAACAAATGATCGACGAGTAGTCTATGGCGTGGCGGACAAGAGCCTACGAGGTGGTCGGACTGTCTACCAGAAACGGTGAACCAATCCCCAAATGGCAGATACTGCTGGCTAACCAAAGCTCATGAGATCTGTTTCGTAATTCGATTTAGTTTCGGCCAAGCAATATATCGAAGATGCGCTGTGGTCACTCACCTCGTCCAAAGAGACCGCGCTTTGCCCAATCCATGGCGAGCAGACAGCGAGTGCGAAAACTGACACTCTGAGCAAAGTATACAGACCGCCAGGCGTAGACGGCCCAAAGGCCGCCAGCTGTGCTCCAGCCTTCACCCAGGTCGAAGACAGCTGAATTGCCAATGTAGGCAAGGCTCCCCAGGTGGTGGTACTCGAAAGCCTTGTAAGCCGCGGCGTCGACATCTCCATCTCGGATGTCGTTGGCTGACAGGCCCTCATACATGTGTGCGAGCTTGTTGAATTTTTGAGCTAGATAGAAGCCTTGCTGGTGTGCTCTTTGGGCAGTCGCGGGAAGGGATGTCAATTTACTATCAATCTGATTCAAGAGCGATCTCAGCTCTCCGAAATCCAATGTGCCAGAATGGTCCTTGTCGAACTCGGCAAAGAGTTTGTCAAGTCGTTTCAGGTGGTTGACTGCCTGTGGAAACCTTTTCTTTACGTCATGGGCAACTTGACGCCAGTCTTGAAAATGTAGCTGGAGGGTCTCGGGGTCTTTGCCCTGCTTCCAGGCAAGAGTGCGGAGGAAAGTTATGATGTGGTCTGCAATATTGTTCTGTACTGTTGAGCAGTCGCCGATCGCGTATACATCGCCCAAAGGTGTCCCATTCAATCGAAGATGTGTGTCCGTTTCCAAAGCATGTCGGTTAGTCTGAAACTTCCCCAGCTTCTGAGCCAACTTCTGGCAGATTGCTGTTTGGGACACTCCAGTGGACCAGAGCACAAATCCTGCGGGAAGCTCCTTGGTAACCAGAGAACCGTCTTCCTGCTTTTGCGTGAACACAATTTTGTCAGCGCACACTTCCTGTACTCGGGAGTTGGTCAAGACTTCGATCTGGTCTCTCGCAAAACGGTCCTCCGCATACTTGGACACCGTTTCGTCGTAAGTGTTAAGAATATGACTTCGGCTTTGGATCAAATGAACGGAAATCTCGTTTCTCAACAATCGAGGAAAGTGTCTCGTCAAGTCCTCATTCAATAGATCGAAGACCTCCGCAGCAAACTCCACACCAGTTGGTCCGCCGCCGCTGACGACAAAGGACAGCAGTCTTTTGCGCTCCTCGTCGGTGGTAGTCGGTAGGCAAGCAACTTCCAGATTGCGGATCACCTGGTTGCGGATTTTCCTCGCGTCATTAATATCCTTGAGGAAAAAGGCATTTTCAAGACCTTTGACGCCATGCGGGTTTGTGACGGAGCCGACGGCAATGATCAGCTTGTCATAAGGGACATAGAATCGTACTTCCTTCCCATAGCTGTCAAGTTGGGAGACTTCTACCAGCTTTTGAGAGAAGTGAACATCTTCAGCTTTCGCGCGTATGAAATGGCCGTGAACCCTGCTGAGTATTCGACGAATGGGTTCCACCAGAGATCGAAACTCCAGAGTACCAACCGTTGCTGAAGGAAGCATCGGAGTGAACAAGAAGTAGTTGGCTGGCGAAATGACTGTCACATGATAGTCATCAGGATTTAGATTTTTCAATAAGGCGACACCTCCCCATCCTCCGCCTAGTACGACGAGCTTGGGCTTGTTCTTGATCCGCTGTTTGGCTTCAGAATCATCGTCATCTATGAAGACTTCAGCTATAGGCAAGTTCTTCGGACCCCCTCGCCTTGGCTGCAAAGCAAGCTCGGACACGTTGATATCGCTTTGGTAGTTATCCTGCTTGTATGTCGAGGCATCATAAAGGAAGAAGCCCAGAACACCGATCCCAAGCACACTTATGGAGATTCCAAGCCAAGCTCCAGCTCGGTAACAGAAATTGACTATCCAGGAGTTTATCTGAGGAAGTGGTTTGCCTGAAATTGAGCGACACTGGATAGTCCATTTCAAATTGCGTGAAAGAGGCGCGGTATCACTCAGTCGCATGCGGCGTGGACAAACACTCCGGCTTTGCGCTGGTATATGCAAGAAGCTTCTCCTCATATCCAATTGCTTTGTAATGACGAGCGCAGAGTGATGGCGGTATGGCCGGGTCGGCAGGGTCGGCAATCGCGCTGCTGATTGGGCAAGGATGCCGGGTCGCATCTTGTTTGGAGCGTTTGCAAACGTACAATGCCTTTTGAGAAGAGCAGTGGCTGTAGTCGTTAGCAACCTCGAATAGCAATGGAGTCGAGGACGCTTCGCCAGAGCGCTGTGAGGATCGGGCGGATGAGTGTTATGGGCGTCTTCGAAAATGTTGTCGCCCGATACGGAGATCTCATCGGCCTTACGAGGGAGGTGCCGACGAATGTCCAAGCTGCTGCGCAAAACGACTTGGCGCCTTGCGTCATAGGCGCCGCGGCGGCAGCACTCACAGGCCCCACACGTTACTTGCTTCCCCTGCATGTGGTCCAACACGCACATGCACATGCTCTTACATGTGTCAGTTCGCTCTACTTGAAGATATTGCTCGGAGCAGTACACAAGCGGGCACGGAATTTTATGGCCGCACAAACTCGCTTTGCTATCCCACAGGCGGGCCAAACGGCCAAGAAACTGGTCATGCACACTTAAGTCCTGGTGGTCAGGGCAGGAGTACTCTACCAAGCAGCGCCGAGGTATCAAGTACGACGTGAACGACAGGGTGATGCGATGAACCAGTCTTCTTCATGCGAATCAGCGCCAGGATCCTTCGTGCAACATATAGGCAGTATGACGACTCAAAAACCCCAAGCCCTGCCACTGTTACTCATCGGACTAGACTAGCACGCGGACTCAGGTTGATCGCATCCTCAAAGTCAACACCCAAAGTATCGCGTCTCTATCCATCGCGGTTCTTGGTCCTCAAGAATATTGCATACTACGACGGTGATGTCCGGAAATACGGCTGTCAGTCTGTGCACTCCAGCACGCCCGCCTGAGTACGTGGCCAGGACAACTCTGTTCAAAGATACTCCATGATCAACGAGAACCTGCACGGCCATCAGTGCAGCACTGCCGCTGGCCATCTGTGTGTCCAAAAGCAGAACGCTCTCATGCTCAGAAATGTCCTCCGGTAAGCGCAAGAAATGCAATTCTGGCTCGCCAGTAGAGGAGTCGGATTGTATGAGAAGCCGACCCGTACGACAGTCGGGTATGGTTTTTCTCAGCGCTGATTCGAATGCGGATCCGCCACGAAGTACAATGACTGCGCTGACTTCGCCCTTGGACGTCAAACCTTGATACTTGTGTCCTTGCGGAGTTTCTAGTATTAGCGAGGTGAAATGAACATTGTTCAAGGCTCTTGATTCTGCGTCAGCGATTATCATGCAATCGCATAGTACCATCGCATGCTCACTGTTCAATGATGAGGGCCGCTAAGCGATCGAAGTAGAAAATAAAATCTTCTGCTGATGTCTCGATGTCTTGAAGGAGTGTGTTCATGAAGCGGACCTGTGGTGTATCTTTGAGTATAATGACCCGGGGAGACAAGGGTTGTCCCTGGCAAGTTGCCTCGAGCCTCGACAGAGCTTGACGATGGTGCGCAGATTTCTCGACAAGCTTTTTCTTGATGAATTGAACCATCATATCTGCATCCAAATTATTAACCGACCCCCGACGAAGAAGCACGCTCATACCTACCCAGCGCAACTCGATTCTCAATGCCGCGAGGGACGATCAAGTCCGCCACCTTACGCTGAGGCTCAACGAACTATATGAACAACGCACGACTCAAGTCAGTAATCCTTGTCCGGCCAATCAGCGCTTTGCTGGGCTTACTTTCTCAAAGTTTGGTTTCACGAAGCCGAACCACTGTTTGATACATCCCTCGATATCCCTGCCTCTTTCGCGGACATCGCGGACAACTAATGGTGGATGTCAGTTCGCAACTTCACAGAATCAGATTTGGCGACATTGACAAACTTCGTCGTGCGAGACACGTGTCGGCATCAGCCTCACAGTATATCTGCAAAGAGGCATCAGACACAGCGGATAAGTTAAGGAGGTCGGCTGACAGACCCCCATGTCCAACAACTCGATCACTCGAACGTCATACAGAGCAAATATGCCCTCCAAAATAAGCACGTGTGGGGAATATATCGAGGTGGTCTGCTCAAGACGTTGGTGCTTCTGGAATGAATACACAGGGATCTCTGCCCTTTTGCTAAATAAATCGATCAGTAAATACAGCCTCGGCGATGGAACACTTTGCTTTTCCACCTACCCGGCTTTCAAGTCTCGAAGACGGTCTACGAGAACATCAAAATCGATGGCCTAGTCAGATGGGTAAGTACCATCGTAGCGCAACCTGAGATAGCAGGCTTGGCGAGCTCACCTCAGGCGAATCGAAATCAAACTCGTTGGCGAAAGCTTTCTTGGATTGATCCCGGGTCAAGGTTTTGTAGAAGGAATCCTGGAGGTTTTTCAGTATGCATCACTTTATTAGAGTGGCCATCACGAGTGATTGGCCTCTATCACTCACCATGGATAAAATAACGACCCAGGGTAGATTAAGCTCCTTTACGATGGCTTGGGATAATGTTGATTTGCCCGATCCCGAGCTACCGGCCACAGCTATGATGCTCACGTCTGCCCAAGGGGGTGAATAATGTGCCCGCTTTTGGATCGTCACATGGCTCTCGAGACCCGACATATTCGGCATCGATGTGCCTTAGCTCCTCCGCATGCACTGGAGCTCCTCCAAGTCGGTACGCTCACTGATGGTGGACAAGGTTGATATAGTGTGACTTCAGTGATCATCAACGGACCAAGGTTCCTCGAGGGGTGCGACTAGCGATAATGAAGACTCTTAACGGTGCGCAATGCTCAGCAACCGGAGGCAAGGGTCTCGCTTCAGCTTTTCAATGCCAAGAGACAGATTCAAGCAAAATGTTCGTCTGTGTGTACGTTTTTACAATGACTTTGCACGATCGTGGCTCTCTAATCAAGGTTTCCGTTAACTCATCTGATCGATATCAGTGGATACGTGGGGCGTGCTGAGCTCTGACAACCTAAGCGACGCCAGGTCATTTTGCGTGCGAATGTCACCCTTTCCGAACGAACTCTCGAGCCATCTCGGGGCATTTAACACTGATGATGGTTGCGAAAGCTGAATGCGTACATAGTAGGTGCTTCAGAATTCAATGTGCATGCATAAACATTGCTACATGCACCTCGAAGCAACCAACTATGAACGAATGATTGTGGCTTGACGGTCTTTCGTATACTTTTCCTCTTCTATTCAAACTCAGTCAGGGTACTGGAATTCGCGATGGGACCATGACGCCGCCAATGCACTAGCAAAGGTCATCGGACTGGTGACCTTGAACGATCAGTGTTGGATGAATTTTACTGAGGGAAGCGAGCCACTTGAGAGGTCGTGCAGTTGTTGCGTGTGCTGGGGGCACATGTGGAGAAGGAGCTCACAGCAGAGTGTAACATTCCGACTTGATCTTGGTGCTTGTTTGTACAAGAGCATTGTCTGTCCCGGCTTCTACACGCCGACATCGAAGGGAAAAGGTGAAATGTGGCGTGCGAACTTTCGCAAATGTAATTGACATAACAGTTGGGAAGGTTTCGTGTTGCGTGGCAACTGTCAGTATACTTGATGTATTCAAAGATCCGCTGGCAACGAAGGCAAACGGGTTTGACCGGAAAATGTGGCGCCGTGAATTTCCAATGTGCAATTAAAGGATGGCCTAAAGCGAACCAAGCAAAACCCACCGCACATAAACGCAGGGATGGAGCTCTTCTGCTTCCCACGCTTGCTCCCCGTTCATCTGCACAATTTGTGCTAGACTCAGTTCTGTACGCCCAAAAAATTCCCCTTCAATCTGCAGAGTTTATTGCTCGCTGTTTGCCTACTGTACGGCGCAGGCCGCCTGCCTTCATCTCCTGCCTTCGATGCACTAGTACACGAGCCTCCGGCGACCATTCATGGCTCGTATCCAGCCAGAATTTAAAGTGCAACTTTCAAGGCATCGAAGTTTGCGTGGCCTTGGACTTGGACATCTTCGTTTTCTGCATCGCCTACCATGGTAAATCTCACCTGGTCCCGACGTTTCAAGGTACATGCAGGCTAATGTGATCGTTTCTAGTCGTACACATCTCCAGCCAACATGAGCAGCAAACACGCTTTCGACAAGAGGGTTGAAGAAACCAAGTCCCCCAAAAGGTACGGGGAAGCTACCTTCTGTCCATTTGCTCCCTTCAAGACTATGTGATGAATGCAACATAAATGGGAATCTCTCCTAGCACAAGGATGCGGAGAACCTATGATGCACAAGCTTTCCTGATAGTCACGCCGTCCTCTTCACCCCCTTTCGGTTTTGGCCACCGTCCCTCTTGGCCACTGCGCGTACAATCGGACGATGATGACATTCGCGAGCGTGTTCTAAACCTTCTCTAGTGATATCAATGCTTTGATACTCGACTACTTGACTATGGAGGGCTATCCTAATGCAGCAGCAAAATTTTCCAAGGAAGCAAACCTCGAACCTCACCAGGATAGTCTGTCCATTCAGGCGCGGCAACGAATCCAGGGTCACATCCACAGCGGCGATATTCAAGCTGCCATCGAGGCATTGAACGAGCTCGATCCTGAAGTAAGTCTTGCAATTTAAACAATAGCAATTATTCTGTCCTTTTTGCGAATGCCACGATATGATTCAAATATGAGTTTTCACATGCACCACGCATATGGTCTTCATGACCATTGATGAGAAACAACCACCATTGTATGATATGTATTGGCCGATGCTCGCGATCCATAGCGCCACGACTATGTGATGAACCAAAAATGCTAATAAGGCACAGATCTTGGACGGGGACGAAGCCCTTCATTTCCTTTTATTGCGGCTGCAACTGATAGAACTCATACGATCGTGTAACATCACCGGAGATATTGGTCCTGCTCTGAAATTTGCCACTGAGCAGCTTGGGCCTCGTGCTCCGACGCAACCCACGTTTCTAGAGGATTTAGAAAAAACCATGGCACTGTTGTTGTTCCCCCAGGATGATTTGGATCCTGAGCTCGCTGGTCTGCTTGACCCTGAGCTTCGGCGGTCTGCTGCCGACAGCGTCAACAAGGCCATTCTGGACAAGCAGTCAGCCAGAGATGAGGCAGCCATTCGTCATATGTTGAAACTACGCGCTTGGGCGGAAGAAGTCGCTCGTGACAAGGGGCTGAGCCTTCCTGACCGACTGGACATAGGCCTTCACGGCGACGAACAAGACAAGCACGACCGTCGACACCAACGCATGGATAATACTCATGATCCTATGGTTACTTGATGATTATGGATTAACTTGAACACTCTACGAATTCTGATGCTATGCGCTTTCACTTATGTTGCTCTTTGTATCATTATTCCCCCAGGTGTGCGATCATGACGTTATGGGTATTGTTTGTTCAATTGCGCTTAATGTTTAGCAAGCAATGCTTTTGTTTCGTGCCGAGGCTACAGAAGCGCCAAATGTATATAGAGATCGGCACACTTGTTCAAGACAAGTCTCGGGCGTTCGTGATTTCGGCCACTTTGAGCAATGCGTTTTCGACTATGGTCCTCATAGCTGCTCACATACGATGCGGGGGGGGAGCTTCGACAAAGGCGGGAGCCCAAAGGACATTCCTATGGGCATTGACACAAAAGCTTGTTTTGTACTCAGATATTCTCTGCAGCAATGCTGCCCTCCAATACTGCCCTCCAATACTATTCTGACACCTTGTTGATGTACAGCTTGCGCGTTGCCTCTATTTGGTGCGGATATGCTTGAGCTTTTTTGGTGAATAGAGAAAATTGTTGGCATACGCTTTGGGTGTGAATTTGCGAGAGTTCGGCTCTTGCACGAAGTATTCATACCCTTGCTTCTCCGCAAAACTGATTGCATCCTCTTTACTTTTGAAGTTGATGTGAGTCCCTTGCATAAAGTCCCCGGAAGACTGCCAACCCATCAAAGGGTTTTCCCACCGATGGCCCTTGGGGAGAATATCCCAATCCATCCGCCAACGCTCCGTTCGAAAATCGCCGGACTGTGTCGCGGGCTTCGCTTCCTTGTAGATACTTGAATCCCGTTAGTGCGCGACTTGATTTGCGGATAAAGCCTGTCTTACCGAACTGTACGGGCCTGCAATTCCACCGGTGCACCTGACAGGACCGCAGCCGGAAGGACGTCCTCGCTTCCATTCTGAACTCGACTCGGGACGGGAGTAAAAGTCCTGCAACAGTTACTAGATGGCTCGCGGTAAAACATATGATTCGAGTCCATACGATGTGGCTTTGTCGGCGGGTGTTTGATAATCGGGTTGATTTGGAAGCTCGATGGGACCATCAGGAGTCACTGTCAGAGAGCTCTGCAGGCGTCTGGGTGCAGCAAAAGCACCCAGATAACTCGTTCGAGCATTGTGTAGCAGCCTCAGAGCAGTGCCGCCTCGCACGGAGGCCATTGCAGCAGAATTGAATTTGTCGTGTAGATGAACGAGCATGGAAGGACTGACAGTCTGAGGCATGCAGGTACGTATCGGGTATAATTGTACGCCCATCCACTCAAGTGATGTTGATTGGTCATGATGTCCGACGTTCTGCCGAGCACACCCGGACACCGGACATACGGGGAATGCAAAGTCGTCCTGCACCTTGATCCCGATCATCAACGCATTTTCTTTGGCTAGACCAATTGAACATCACGCTCTTTGAAGACTTCGCCAAGTATTTCCGTCATCATGAGCTTCGTAACACGCCGAGCTCTGTCGACTTTGGTTCCCCCGAAGGTGCGATCCCTTCCGTCGTTGACCAAGCCTATTTGTCGCAATGCTTTGACTGACCTTGAGGACTCCTAGGTGGCTTCACCGAAGGTAAAGGACCCCGAAACTTGCCATAGCGATATAACGGCACCTTGCAATGGCTTTTGAGTCAAAGGGGACACAATGACACTGCAATGAGGCCATTCGAAAGAACACCAAATTGAACGACGGGTCAATCTTCGACTGAGGCTAACAGGATACTTGTTTGTCAAAGGCAATCGGCGGTGCTCCGGACGCGCTTCGCATGCAACGCGTAGTCAGCTTCTACGAGAAACTTCCTCGGGGTCCAGCGTCCGAAGTCAAAGCCAAGGGCTTACTCGGCAGATATCAAGCCAAGTACTTTGGCACGAAAACTTCAGTCCAACGTACGCGTCGATGCGAAGAAGAATGTATTACTAGCCAGGTTTTGACTGATCTTCTTAGCTTTGATCCATATACTGGTCTTCTTGGTCGGCATCGGTTATGCTCAGAACTACTATTTCCACCTGCGTAAGTAAAGGAGAGGAAATGCAGCTCGAAAGAGGTCCAAGCAGCTAATCAAATGCATCGCGCATCTAGGACATCACAAGAACAACGCCCACTGAGTTTAGTCGGCTTTGCTTTAGATTGACGGGCATCCGAGAAGTGTGTAGATAGAAAGCAGACTGCAGTCGAGCATTCTTCAAAATTTCGTGCGTTCTAGATTCACAATAAAGCGGCTTGCTGTGACCATCTATTACAACATGTCAAACGTAGATCACAGCATGTTGCGAGGTGCTTAAATACCATGAGTCCCTGCCCACGGATTGCAGGTAATCTACAGAATGCTGGATGAATCATTGCAAGTGCATGAAACTATATCCAGCGCATTAGAAAGGCTTGTGACAACTGCGCTCCCTGTTGAATAAGGATGGGCATCACTCCATTGAAATCACAGCACATGGCGGACATAAGTTTCTGGAGGCGCGGTCGTATGTCTTGCAGCTACATATCCTGTATTCCTTCCTGCATCGACGTTAGAAATAAATTGCCGGAAAAATTTGGGGCGTTTAGTATGTATAAGTCGACGGCAATTGGAAAATGACGCCAATAGAATCTGCAATATAATGGTAGTGTATGCGGGATTTTAGGGCCTGCATGTACTTTCGCAGGGTGTTCCTGTTTTTGACATACGTCCGCCAAGAACAAGCGATGTTTTTTTCCCTATACAAGACTGAATGAGCAGGCTGGGGTCAGGAATTTGTCTTTCACAATCTCACGTTGAGCCTAGTGATGAAGACCACATGAAGCTTTTAAGAAGGGAACTGGCCTGTATTACCGAGTCCCCTGCTCCACCCTAGTGAACGTCACCTAAAGTTCTTTGGTGCCATGATTGGCCAGACAGTCACTAGGCCTAAAACAGATGACTCTAGCTTCCGAAAACCGAGTCACCTTCTGCCTCAACGCTGATACATTGCCGATTAATCACATCCCAGACTTCGGCCTCACGAGAAGTCACCTCAGTGGGAGCAGCTGATTCATAACGATAAAGATTCGAGTGCTTGGCGCGCGGGTGAGTTTCCGAATTCATTCTAGCGCACTCGTCTTCGCGACCAAGTCCTACTGAGTTTGGACCGTCATTTCTTGTGCGCCACGCCAGCCATCGCCCAAGGGTCTGTTTTTCTCATCTGGTGTCAGATGCGAGGCGCTTTCGAAGTGTTCGCTTTCGACATAATTACAAAAGACTTGACTGCCCTTTACTCGATAGAGGAACTTCAACACTGCATCGCACAAAGCGTCGAACGGATTACCCACGCCGGATGATGGCAACAGGGCCTTCGGGCGACAGTCTTCTTGCGGATGTCTCTATTCCATCTCAAACACAGCTCGTAGGTTTTGGCGTCACCTCCATGCGAACAAAATATGACATGCAATTAAGCCGATATGAGCCAGTTATTAATTGCACGCCGCAGATTGACCAAAGCCACGAAGACCACAAAGATGAACCGATCGCAAACGGACACTCAATTCTTACTGGTGAAGATACTGCCACCAGACGTCCTTTGAATTCTGAGGATCAAGTATACTCAGCGGAAGCCAGTCTTAGCGGAGGATCAGACACAGAGGTTTCTCGAGCCGGCAGGCCAAGAGATGTTGATCCATCTCACGGAAGGTCGAATTCATCGGCCAAGAAGCCAGCGACTTTCAAGGCGGTTTCTGTGAACAAGACTTTCCTAGCGTCAAAGACCGCACCTGGAGGTGGTCTTTCCAAGCCTGTCGACAGGCCGACTCAGGGCTCAAGCACTCCTCCTGCTGGATCATCATCTCTTTCCGCTTCGCGTCCCCGTCTCGTCGCGAAGACGGGGACAAGCGCAAGAGACTTCTCTCCGAGGTTGACAGCAGCCTCAAAGGGGGCAAAAGTTGCCATTGCGCCTGATCCGAGCGCTGTCTGGAATAAGAACAGGCGTAAGTGCATTTCGTATCGAGCCTTCGTACCCCTTTTGTGCAGTTCGGCGACGTTGACTGCGGTATTTCATACAGCTCCCGAGCCCAAAAAGTTTACCGACGAAGAACTGAAGAAGTATGGAATTCACATGGCTAGTCG
The DNA here is from genome assembly GCA_030783925.1 of Aschersonia sp. MBC 735. NCBI lineage: Eukaryota > Fungi > Ascomycota > Sordariomycetes > Hypocreales > Clavicipitaceae > Aschersonia > Aschersonia sp. MBC 735. The sequence goes on along the minus strand of JARJRV010000405.1, from coordinate 11,300 downwards.
CCTGAATGAAGACGATACGCAAGGACAAAATAAGTGGGCGGATATTGACGATGATGACGAAGACTGGGCTCCGGAAGCGATCACTTGGGGTGACGGAACAAAAACAACTCTGCCGCAAGTCGAGGATCAACCAGGTTTCCCTCAACAAGGCAATACTCCGCCGAGCTCTGCTATGCCTCGGTCATCCGCCGCCTCGCTCATGGTGAAGCCGCCGGCAGCAAGACTTAGCGGACTTGCGACAGGAAGAGGCATGATCCTGAAATCTGCCTCGCAAGAAAAGCCGGCGTTGGTCACCAAAGCCCCTGCACCTGTTGCACCCGCAAAGTCACCGTGGGCAACACTGCCCCCGATTGACAGAGCCTCTCCTGGAACGGTGGAAACAGCAACTCCGACCTACGATCAGTCTCGAGCAAGCCCCATGACGAAAGCGTTGAATCACAATCAACCAAGGGAGATCGCTGCCGACGACTTCTCTCGCTCATCCTGGAGAGAAAGTACCTCTCTTGGCAACAGGGAATTGTTCAATTCGCAGTCTGGCCATTATGACCCAGTGCCCGGCCGACGAAGCTCGCTCAAGACAGATCCTTATAATAGGCCCGCTCTATTGCAGCGCGCTGCGCCAGCAGATCAAGTTGGAGGAGCACACAGTGTCCCGCCGGCACGGGCACCCCAGGATGGTGCGCTTTCCAGGCGTCGTGGATCGTCTAGTGTGAGCGGTGGCAGTGCATCGATTCATCAACGACCTGTCAAAGTCAACGATCCGACTACGCCACCGACAGATGTCGGTACAACGAGCAAACCGAACATCGCGACTTCCGCGGACGCTTCACTTTCCGCAGATAATCCTACCCACGTTGCCCCCTCGAAAAGGGCGACCGAAAGCAATCAGCCTCTAGCAGTAAACGAGCCTTCCCCCGAACCTCGCAGATTACCTGAGACAGCTGGCGAGGCCACAGAACCGGGTGCGGTATCGCTTCACAGCCAAGCTGACCAAATAGTCGATCAGGTTGATTACCAGAAGAAGCTCATGCGCGAGCGGATAGATCTGGCCAGGAAACGTCGACAGGAAGAGGAGGCCCGCGAGGAGGCGGCGCGAAAAGAACGCATTCAAAAGAAACTGGAAGCATTGGGGCCGCCTCCTGAAAGGAAGAGCGAAAAGAAAGAGGTCTCCCCCCGGACAAAGCAATCCAAGCCGACGCAGATTCAACAGCGGGAGAAGGCAACGGTCAACGATCAAGACAGGGAGTTGGTGGAGGGAACGTCTGCTTCGACGGGCAAGCTTCCCGATTCAGCTGCAGCGACCCAGACGGACGGCTCACAGGCTGACCCCAAGACACAGCCAGCGGCAGCGCCATCAAGACCTCCTGCAACATCCACAGCGCCCAGGAGACTCTCTCAGGGTCAGGAATCTCGTCGTAGCGATCTGTGGGGTGGCCCTGGCGCTCGTTCCGACAGACTGTCCTCTTGGGGTTCTGGAGCACCACCATCATCCCGGAATGTGTGGGGTTCTCCAGACAATGACCGCGGGTTGGGAAATGGTACCTTTAATCCCGATCTCGGTAGAATTGGCAACACATCGAACTCTACGGTACAGAGCTCCAAAGGACCGTCACCCATCGCACCTCCGAGCAACAGCACGAGGACCCCCTCACAAACCATGCCTCCAAATACCCACGTCGCCTCCGCGAAGTCTCAAAATATATATAGTCCCGCCGGTTCCGATCTTGCGAAAAAATGGGTGACTGCCGTCGCAGAGAAAGACAGAGATATTGGCGCTGCCAGGCTCAAGGACCGTATTAGCCGAGAACGCCAGCTGATGGAGACTGGCTTGACGATGGAAGACTCGCAACCGGTAATCAAAGATAGCTGGCGCCCTGTCCATGTCCCTGGGGACGGTTCTCGATATACCGTTGGCTCCGTCGATGTGCAGTCACATCATCCTGCACCATGGAAACCCAAAGACGGTTCACCCAAGGCCCCTGCAGACGATCAGAGCCTCACTGCCAGCGCTGGCATTATCGGATCGGGGGCACCCACTCAATCCCGTCCCTCTAGGTTCTTTCCTGCGAAGGATGCTCGAGATTCAGTTACCAGAGCGAACCTGTCCCGGCCGCTCTCTCCAACTCCTCCGCCTCCTACGATGGAAGGTCACCCGGTGTATGAAGGTGACGTGCTGCGACCTCACGTGTCTTTGCCAAGACCTCAGCCAGTCGTTCGATTACCACCACCCGCACAGGCACATAACCCCAACAAGACACAGACTTCGAACGTATGGGCAGCTCGGCTTGGCAAGAAAGAACATTCGCGTGACGACGCAGGCCACAGCGTTGTGACTCCCGAGTCAGGCAACTGGCAAGCGAAGTTTCACAGATTATTGCATGGGGACAGGCAGTCGAATTCGCGGGATTTTGGAATCGATGCTTTCAGCCGTGGACCTCTGGATACTGTTGGCCATGAGGTGTCTGCTACTGTACTGCTTCCAAGCGTTATTTCGACGCAATCAAGCAGCCTATATCGAGGTTTCACGACGAAACCAATGGCGGAGGAGTGTTTCGAAGAACAAGAGATGGGGTCGCTGCCCCAAGTACGGCTCCCTCACAGGGCTCCAGAAGCAGCATGGCAGCCGGCCGTAGCTCAAGCTAGAATCTTCCCCAAGAGGTTTCTTGTGCAGGCCGCCGTCATGGAACCTTTCCAGATCATCTCAGAGAACGACGCTGAAAGGGCTGTCATCAGTGTCTCTTTCCCGGGCATGAAGGCGGCAAGAGTTGTCTCACTGCCCCATGCACGAAATCGCGGAGGCTCCAAGGCCCCTCCCGCGCCAAGAGTCGTCTCACGCAGGTCTTTGGGCAACGCAGCCAGAGGTGCGAAGAAGGAGCCTTCCGCCACACATCGCAATGAAAGTGTCTCCTTCAGAGGCGCCCGAGGCGCTCGCGGTGGCGGTGGAAACCGCAGTCGACATTCAGATAATTGGACACCTCGTTCTCTCTCACAAACCCAGACCGCTAATAAGCCGACATGACCAGATGTCATCATCCGCACAGCCACAAACACCCGCTGACAACAGGGGCAAAGCTCATTTCGAAAGGGCTTCCATTTCTTGGATCCCAAGCATCTTAATAACTGTGATAAAGGGAGGCGCAGCAAGCATACGCTTCTCCTCATCTGTGCATAGTGCCTCGGTTTCGCTTCTTGTTCGGGGGGTGGACGCATTCGCATCCCTTTACCTCACATCTGAGGATAAGGTAGCATGTACTATTTATCAAAGGAGACATGGGGCTAGACAGCCTATCAGAACCGCACAGTCTGCCGCCACTGCATTTTTTGTATTTCTTATTAGTAACCGTCATTATTAACACACTCGAACCGAGGCCTGTTGGCCCCCCTCTTTGCGTTGAACTTTGCGCGTTGAGATTTGCAAGGTGTCCAATAGCACAACAGATACGCGAATGGTATGAACAAGAGGTATCGGTATCTTGGAACAGCCCAGAGGGAGCTGTGATATCGACTAGGCACATGAAGTGGGGGTTTCAAAAGTCTGTTTGTTCGTCTCATGGAGCCTTCGTCTGGGGCTTGGTACCACCTCGTATAAGTGAAAGACGCCTTAAGACATTTATTGAAATCCAGCTTATTCATACTCCTACTGAACATTGTCTCCTCTGCCAGCCATTCGCCGGGAGATTTGAACTGTTCATGCATTCAATCAAATATGCGCTGTATTTGCACTTGAATGACCACTGTTGATACGAGGACAAACATAAAGGACGCTTTATGCACAACTTGCTACAATAACAATGTGATATCCTGAGGCGGCGGGGTTTCCTACGTACCCAGCAAGTTTCAAATGCTCTACTTCTCGTTCCCTAATACATTTTCAAGGTAGTCACGCATAAACTCCGCCCTTGATCATTATGTACACGCAACAAATGCTGCTCCAACCTGTAACACCATTTACCTCGTTACAGCATAGCTCATCTCATTTGACGACGACCTCTTGAAAATCAACGTTGCTGCCCCAACCCCTCATAGTGGCAGAAATGCCATCGCTTCCGTACTGGCCCTTCAGAATTCTTCCACCGCACAGTTGGGATGTAATACGTACACGGACTCGGAAGCAGAGGACGCCGCGTCACCGTCTAAGCCCTCGCCACGGAGAGCCATTAAAATGTTGTCCTGTTGCGAATGGATTAGTTTGGTTGAGAGCTGCAAGCATGGTGGTACTCACTTTGACCATTTTCTTGAGGACCATCTTAGCAAGTTCCTTTTCGGCGTGATAGCTCTCCACTCCTTCTAGTTCTTGTTCTTGCTGCTCGAGGTACCAGTCGATTAGTTTTTCGCCACCGACACCGTCACCGTCTCTGTTTTCGTCCTCGCTGATGCGCTGCACGATCATGTTGACCATTTTGACATATTTTTCGTATGTCACGGTGCGTTTCCTTGTGTTTTCGGCGGCGCCTGTCCCGGACGAGACGTCGTTATCGGCATTCTCATCGTCAGCAGAGGCAGCGCCGTTCGTCGGGGATGCGAATGCTGCGGACGCGGCCTGACGGAGAGTCTCGCCATCTTCTTGCGTCTCGTCCTCGTCTGTCATCTCGACATCGTCATGTTCCACGGATATGATACTTTGACGTAGCAGATCATATGCCTCGCAGACCATCTTGGCAGTGATGTCAACGACGCAATTCGCCTTTGCAATGGCTTCACTAAGTCGTATCATACTCTCCAATTGTCTCACCGTGATGCGATATGAATTCTTGCCAATGCCTCCTTGTGCATCATCGGCTCGTAGTTCCTTATAACGTCTGACTAGCTCGTCCTTTGCCTCGTCTGTGAATGTCGGACGGAACGTCCGGGCAAAACGAATGTATCTTTGTAGCTGATCCGTGCTGAACTCGGGCTCAATAGCCTCGTCACGGAGCTGATGAATGCCCACAATATGTTCTGCCAGATGGCGATCAACTTGCTCATTGCATTCGTCGAGTATGACAAAGAATAAGTCGAAGCGGGACATGATCGGGGCGGACATGTTTATGTTGGATCGCAAGGTCGTCTTTCGATTATAGCGGCCTCCGACGGGGTTAGCAGCAGCCAGAACGCTGGTTCGTGCGTTCAATGTGGCTTGTATACCAGCCTTAGCAATGGATATGGTTTGTTGTTCCATTGCCTCATGGATGGCCACTTGATCGGCAATGTCCATCTTGTCGAACTCATCAATGGCACAGATCCCATTGTCCGCCAGCATCAAAGCACCAGCCTCAATAGTGAATTCTCCAGTTTCTTCATCCTTGACAACTGCTGCAGTCAAACCGGCTGCGGAAGACGCTTTCCCACTCGTGTAGATCGCTCGGGGGGCAAATGAACAGATGTACTTGAGAAATTGGGACTTCGAAGTAGATGGGTCGCCCACAATGCAAATGTTGATGTCTCCACGTAATTGCATACCTTCGGGCGTCGTCTTGTGTACTCCGGACATGAGCTGCAACAGCAATCCTTTCTTGACTACTTCATGTCCGTAAACGGTTGGTGCTATTGACTGTACCAGTCGAGAGTAGATGTGTTCCTGATGTACCATGTCACGCAGGATGTCAACTTCCGTGTTGGTCATTGTGGCGAGTATAGCTTGCTGAGCTGTCTCGACTGGATCATGCTTGCCATCCTTCTGGTTCGAGTTGTTCTGCGTCAGTGCATTGACCAAATCAGCAGCGCTGTTCACTGCGGGTTGACCGCCAGTCGACGTATCGGGAGCAACGAAACAGGACAAAAAGGCAAGTCGGTAGGTGAGATCGCGCACGCCGAGAGCTTTCAGACCACTGACGCCGCTGCCTCCAGCATCGTTGCCTCGTGGTGCCCCTCGATCGTCACGGACTGCGGTCGGTCGCAAGCCAGGGAGACCCAGCTGACTCACATCCGGGACGACAATGAGAGCCCCGGAAAAGAGGCACTTCTCTCCTGCTTTCGCCCTGTCCACAATTTCACCCCGCACAATGACATCCATGGTCCGAGGCATACTACCAGTAGGTATCTCAGAGCTGTTTTCCTGAATGCGGACTTTCTGCCAATCTACGAACGTGCTGTGGCGAATGTCCAGTTGCCAGGCGACACGATTCGAGCAGGTTCGATTAGGACATTGAGTTGGCTCTGTGTATCGAAAAGTTTGCTCGACGTTGGGTATCACAGCTCTGCAAGCTTCACAGACAAAAGTGGCTAGTGACAGCTCCGGCCGAACCTCTGATGTTCGAGTGACGGTGCCCGAGATGGACAGCAGCTGTCCAATATTGGCTGCTCGCAAGCTACGGACGCGGGAGACAGAGGGAAGATTGTAGAAGGCAATTGAGAAGAGCTTATCTGTTTGTTGGTGTTCGGTTTTGTGATGAGGACCTTCCCGATCCTCGCTCTGAGTGTTGGATCCCATATGGCTCGCCGCCGACGTTGATAGAGCACTTGAAGCTGTTGGCTGTTGGTGATCCCGAAAATATTGCGGCTCGTATTTCGAAATCATGTTGTGCAGAGCGCTCGTCAAAAATGGCAAGAATCGATAATATTGATGCATGATGCCGTCAGCAAGAGCGCCGTTTTCCCAAGACGCAAGATGTTTAAAGTCGACGTAGAGTGTTGACAGCTTCAAGTCCTTCATTCCAGTTATCTGGGCGACGTAGAACCTATCGGTGATGACTGCACTCGAGGTCGGTGCGTCGGATGCGACAAAGTCTTCAGTATAGCTAAGGTTAAACTGCAATTAATGACCGTGCCTGAAGATCAAAGGAGAACAAGTACGTGTTTGCGCCTCACGCTTTTCTCCTCCAATGTAGATTCTCGGCATCAGACATACCTCTCGATGAAGGACTCAAACTGCTCTTGGATGAGAAGACCAACACGATCTTCGACACGCGGAATGTTTGCAGCATCTGGAATGCGAGAACTGCGGGGAACCTGGTCATCATCGAATCCTTCGCCTCCATCGTCGCTCTGCCCCCAAGGGCTATCAGAGGGTGGCCCTCGTGGTCGTGCCGAAGAAGATGAAAGGGTTTGTGGTCTTCTATGCTGAGCCCCTGCTAGCGAAGGCGCATCAGACATCATATACGCATTATCGCTAGAAGCAGCCATTGCGCTGTGTAGAGGCGGGCGCGAAGGAGTGGTAGCCACGACAACGCTGGCTATATGCTTATGGCCCTGACTACGTTGTCTGCAGAGGCGGATTCTCAAATACAAGAATCAGAAGAGTGTACAAGAGCATGTAAAGCGTGTGCAGGTGTATGATGTTGTTGTGTCGCTGGAAGGATGTCGCTGGAAGGATGTCGCTTCTGCTCGACATTGAAGTTGTCCGTACCGAGAATGAAAGTGCCAATCTAAATCGACGAGGTTCACGCGCGTTGCAACGCGCGAAGTGACGCGACTGTGGGGCCACTTTACGCGACTTTGACCTGCACTACGAATGGCGGAAGTCGGTGGAGACAAGCAGCAAAGCTCACATTTTTGTAGGTGTGCACCGCCTCTTTTGCCAGTTAAAGCAAGTCTTCAATTTAATTCACATCACTGTCCTCGTCCCGCTGGTCCATGTCAGGGTGCCTCATCTCTAATGCTCCTCGGATTTTTCATCACCCGATGGTGACTTCAGAGAGGCTGATTCACTAATTAGGCACCGAAGAGCGTGCAGAAAGCTACCCAATACATCATAGAATATCTATGAGTTCAAAAGTTTCTGATCTAATATAGGTCCTCTCAATCAAATATGCTGCGAAATATAAGAGACGTGGCAGTCCCCTATGCTTGAGTGGTGGACTAAAACTCTAGAGTTCCAAGTGTACATGGGCATTACGCCAATGCGACTCCGTACTCTGCGCCTTCGAATAGATCGAGGAGGAGCTCGCGCTCCGACGTAATAAGTTCAAGAGGAACTATCTGCCACCAGTGACTACAGCTTTCGCATTCGTTGTCCTAAATCCCTCATGGTCCGTTGCGTTGATATCGACCACAAACTAAGTACTTTTCGCGGCAGATACCCACTCTCCTGGCTACAACGTCATTCGCTGCAATTTTCGGCACGGCAACTCTCCTCCCCCATCAGCTGCGTTTCATATCATTCGCCGTTTCAACTCTTGGGGTTTTGGTTTTTTTTTTTTCATCATTTCACGAAAACAATCAGAAAGCATATACTGACCTTCGTATCTGTCGCCTTTACCGAGTATCCTGGTCCAAAATCATGGCTTCACCTGCTGATATTATTGAAACTGCCAAGAAACAGGCCGCTTATCGGGCCGTCGATGACCATCTTCTGCCTTCATTCAAATTCATCGGAATTGGTTCCGGCAGCACTGTCGTATATGTTGTTGACGCCATCGTCAAAAAGGGCGCCTCTTTCTACTCTGAGATGACGTTTGTTCCCACCGGCAGCCAATCCAAGGGTCTTATCAAGGCGGCTGGCCTAAGGCTCTGCTATATTGACGAACGGCCGATTGTCAACGGAAGACCGGTTGCCCTCGATGTGGCTTTTGATGGCGCAGATGAGGTAGATGAGGATCTCAATTTGATCAAGGGCGGGGGTGCGTGCCTTTTTCAAGAGAAGCTTGTGGCAGTTGCTGCAAAAAAATTCGTGGTCGTCGCTGGTAAGTTAATCATGTGTACAGGCAAAGTAGAGTCTAGTGCTGTTGTGATAACGCCTGAGCTTATATATGTGATCGGTTACAATAGATTCACGCAAGCAGTCTCCCCGCCTCTGCACCAAATGGAAGACCGTTCCCATCGAAATCCTTCCACTTGCGGCACCTGATGTGCTCACTCGGCTTCGCGCTATGGGCTCACCCAACCCTGTAGTACGATCTGGGATTCCAAGCAAAGCCGGCGAGTGTGTGACAGACAACGGCATGTGGATCATCGACGCACCTTTCCCGCCTTTGTTGCTCCCTCGGGACTCGGCATCGGCTGGGAATGGCATGGACAGCAGCGGGTTATGGGAGGTTCAGAAACTGGCTGAAGAGCTACTCATGATTCCTGGAATAGTTGAGATTGGCTTATTTTACGGCTTTGATGGCAACCGTGCCGTCAGCCTTGGCAAAGAGCTACAGGCTCAGAAGCCAGTTGCGGCTTATTTCGGCTTGCCCGATGGTCAGGTCAAAGTTCAAAATGCTGAATGAGCCAATTGATATGACCTCATACATAGAAAGCGTCTGCTTTTCTTTGCGTTTTTATTTCACGAGGTAATGAAAACACTGCCTGGGCTGCCGCAATGGGACAACGCAAAATGTAAGAGAGAACAGCCAAGATGTCGAGGTCGAGAGCCCGTTGGACACACCGTCATCATGATATGATCTGAAACAAAGCGACGCAAAGGAATTGAGTTGCAAAGTCCCATGTCTCTCGTGAATCTCTGTATGAGGAGTTTTGGGTACAGGCTGTGCAAGATTATGGGAAAAGAAGAACGATGCTGACGACACATTTCAATGACTGCCGGGCAGGTTGACTTCGTTGTCAGCAGCGCATCACATGGGTGCCGAAGAAGGAGGGAAAATTAGTAGCGTGCAATTTGGTCGCAGCTTTCGCACCTTTGACCCAAATAACTTGCTACTTAAAAGCTCGTCTCATCCAGGACAGCCGAACCGCAGCCAACTTAGGTGTTAAACACCCATATTGCAGAAGAAAACTAACGCGATGGAAAACGAATACGGTTTTGGCAGCGAAATAAGGAAACCAATACATCACGGATCCCTGGGAAAGTATTTGGGATGTGTGCCTTCAGTCGGCACATGTGAAGTGATATCTGAAGTGGTATGCCTCTGAATGCTACTTGACCGTTCTTGCGGTCGATCATTTATCGTACTCTACGCCTAGGATTGTCTACTGACCCGTTTATATTGTTTTCTTCTCTATGTTCCATTTTCACTTCCGCGCTCATAATTAAGCTCGTGCGACATGCATTGATGCTTCGATTCTCGCTGCGTGAGAGACGGTCGATTATATGTGAGTCCGATATTTACGGACTGTTAGTCGAAATGACAAGCAAAGGTTTTTAGCTGATAGTCCGTGCCGCGATGTGTGGTAAAGTCCGGCGGGATGGGGAGCAGGAAGATGGGCTGAGCGACGTAGAAGAGTTGTTGATGGGCAGTCTGATCAACCTCCCGATATAAACCCTCGATACTGCATGCGAGCGCAGGACTAGTCTCTGTTTGCTACGCTCTCAAGAGACTGTTTCTCGCGCTGTGTTCTCTTCAGAAATTCCAAGTGACAGCTAATATGTGTGCCCAAAGCCTGCTATTGCGGCCCCAAGACGCAATCAACCCAGGTGGGAGTGTTGGCACGAACGAAGGGGCTCAACGATGCCTTACCCTGCAGGTTTTCACATCCTCCGGGACGTTGATCGCAATGGGGTGAGGCTTCATGACGAAAGAGCCTAGTTGGTTTCCATCAACGATGAAATAAACATGTGAAACATGTTTCCTTCCTTATGATGAAGGTTATGGGCCGCCGAGCTTTCTCAATCTCAAAAGAGACACAAAAATATTGTGCGAGCCCACGACTGATTACGAGGATTGACGAGTTTGTCTTTGAGTTGGACAACTTTGCCTGTGTGTCCATAGGACAACAGATGATACAACGCCTTTGACTAGTTCTCTGGAGTCTCATTTTCCGTCTGAAACGCGTGGATCTGACCTTACAGTATTAGTCAGTGAGGGATGAAACTGGACAAGAGACCTACCGTATCAGCGGTTTGAAGCCATTCTTCAATTGACTTCGAGTATTGTGAGGCGGAGGCGTTCGTTGATGGGTCCTGAGTCCACAGTACAATCTCATCAAAGGTGGACAAGACGTGCAGACTGTCGCCTTCAGCATGTTTTTCCTGGTTCGCCCGCTCGGTTTCGCCATTATTTTGTGGCTTGAGTTCCTGGCATTGCACTACCATGCCTGTGTAGTTTTCCGGTAGCCTGAGCAGTTTACCGACCAGTTTCCTCCCACGCAGATATGCGTCACGGTATTCGCCTGAGGAAGTCAGTCTCTCAACACTAAGAATAGCTGCTGAACGTCTGATTTCCATACTCTGTGTTTGGCATGGTTTCCAAAACTCGGCGACCTGGCCGATAGAACCGTCGAAATGAATGCGGCAGGGCAATGCGTTGACGGTTGACGTGGCGCTTTCGTCAGACTCGCGGCGTATTGATACTATTGGCGGCGACATATTGCAGGCGGCAGCTGTGAAAATAGTAGCGGAACAATTCAACTTGATGTTGCCGAGATAAAGTCAAGTCGAACGCGACATTTTTGGACGACGCGTCTCGGCTCCATACCTCTCTTTAAGGGTGTGATTCCAGACG